>JABJVR010039146.1:14155-32295 GCA_025773905.1 Chitala chitala
CAGCCTTGAAGGTGACGGCACTAAACAGTGGTCTGTTGTTAGTATCCCAGTCTGTTTTTGGATCAGCCTTGAAGGTGGCGGCACTAAACAGTGCTTTGTCGCTATTCCCTGTTCCCTCTTGGTATAAACTGGTAGGTGAGGGACCAGTTTCCTTCTGCCACTTTTCTTTTCAATCATAATATAGAAGTGAGTCCAGAGAAAGAGTGTGTGACTGTACATGGAATTGTTTATTAAAAAAAAAAAACACCTTTTCTTAAAAGAGAAAATAAATCCTAGTTGTATAAAAATTTATTCAGGGCTTAACGTAGAATGAGGGTGGGGAAAATCTAGGCTAATTATCTGCAGGTTCTACTGATAAATTTGTATGCATACATAGATACATGTGTGTATTTTTATGCCATATATGCCCATGTATTCCCTTGGATTTTACACAGATATTATTTAAAAGCAGCTGTTGTATTTAGTTGCAAAAATTGATGATTTTTTTTTAAATATCAGAAGAATACAGGTGTAACTTGAAAGGAAAATGAGATAGGCAGATAAATAATGTGGCAGCACATATGTGAGGCAGGAGGGTGAAGGTCGGTGCTTAGAGCCTTAACTGGGTCAGACTGAGTGAGCGCTTGAGACAATTAGAGAGGTGCCGCTCTGGCACAGCCCCTGCTGGTGAGCTTGTCACTCCATCATGTCGGGTCTCCTCTATCGCAGACGGCCTGTTTTTCCTGCCCTGACTGAACACTCCTGGTCCAGCACACTCTCTTGTCATTTCTGAGCTCAATATGTGCGGCTCAGAAGGCTAAACTGGGAAGGCGTGCTCCATTGTATTTGGTCTTTTGACTTACCCTGCTGCTCATGGGCAGTGAAGGATGTCCTGACAGGCGCTGCCAGACATGACAGCCAATCTGACCTGAGACCGTTTGGCTTTACAAGTTTGCTGGCCGGAATTTGGACCATTTTCTGGGCTTGGTGCACTAAGATTGAAGTAGCCCAATTCTGTTCTGTTTTTTATTTTTATTTTTATTGAAAATTTTTTATTGTGTTTTTACTGTTGCAGTATATGAGGAAAACACACCATGTTAAAACTATATGCTGTGATGGATTTAAACAAAAATTCACCCTTTTACTTACTAGACTGGAGGAAATTTCAGTGTAAAATTTACATACATCCTGTCACTAAATTACAAATATATTTTAACTTTTCAAAATTTAGTTATATACCATTTTTTGGTATAATATGTGTATTAGTATAGCAGCTACCATCGGTGAAAGGGATTACAAGACATTTTAGTTAATAATAATAATAATAATAATACTGTTTAGGTTCAGTTTTACTGATTGTAAATGGTCTTAACTCATGGTGGCCAAGAAGGGAAAAACACATTTACAAATCCCAGTACAAGTTTACATTGCAAAACAATTTTACAGTTGTGGTACAAATTTACAGGTTGTTGATACACTTTTACCAACTACCGTTACAAATTTACAAGTGCAGAATCAAACAGGAAGAGTATTGAAAATTGTATTAAATACCCCAGAGCAGGACTCTGTAACAATTGTAAATTCAATAGTGAATTTTATGTTTCTTTCTTTGCTTTTAAAAATAATGCTAAATAAAACAAACTGCTGTAATATGCACCCATATTTTTTCTGTAACATAAAAAACTTTAACACTTAGTTTTTTTTTTTTTAAACACTTTAACACCTGTGTTAAAGCACAGTCATAAGGATAAAATTAGTTCACTAGTGCAGTTCTATGACAATAATTAAAAATTAACTAAGTACAGCATTGCATTCCTTTGATAGACAATCTAGTGAAAAACTTGTAGATAGAATTTAAATAATTTTTTTATTCTTATGTTTGTAGTTTATGCAAAGCTACGAACTGAAACAGTTGCAAAAATTTATATTAGGAAGAATGCACACCTGCTCTGTGAGGAAAAAATACCGAGTAAAATAATCACATACTGGAAGCCTCATGCTCCTCTTAGCAACCCTTATCACAGCAAGTAAAAGGTGAGAAATTGCAGATGTTAAAGAATAAGCAGGAAGAATAAAAACAAATGAAGCCAGACAACAGCGGAGAGAGGAAACAAAAACTCCATAGTGTAGAGAAGAAAAACCTCTGGGGGCCCAAAGTTGACTGGCTGCCCAGCCCCTCCTGGTCATGCTAACATTACAGAATAAACTGGTACTTATTGAAACTATGAATGTAAGTAGCACTATGATGTAAATAACACAATATCGTCCTCCTTTGCTCCAGGTGTTGAAGTAACTTTCAATAGGCTTGTGTCCCTCAGGCGAAGTTTCATCCAAGGGGGTACACTAGGAGTCAGCAGATCTAACAAGGCATTCCACTCAGATGGTGCCCAGGTGGGCACCAGGTATACACATGCACAAAGAAAGATTTCAGAGAGGGGTTAGTAAATTATATGAACACAAGTAGCCCCATAACAAAATATTACAATTACGTTGGCATGTACAGAATGCGCCAGCAGCAGTAATTACTGTGAGCTATGGAGGCTGTTGTGGGAAGGCTAAATCAAAAAAGGTAGCTCTTCAGTCGAGATTTAAAGACTGAGACCGATTCAGCATCCCGTTCATATCCAGGCAGACTATTCTATAGACTAGGGGCTCTGTAGCTAAAATCTCTAGTGCCAATACTTTTATGTATGCATGGTACAATAAGAAGGCCTGCATTCTGCAATCGTAGGGAATGATTTGGAGTATATGTATTAATCAGTTCTGATGGATTTACTGGTGCCTTGCCTTTCAGTGCCTTATATGTTAACAACAGAATTTTCAAATCGGTTCTGTACTTAACAGGAAGCTAGTGGAGTGAAGACAGTTACAGTAAATGCTTGACATTTTATACACTGTAAACAAAGTGAATGTTTCAGCCTAATTGTTCATGTATATATAGTTGTATGCTTCTCAAGATCAACGTTCTGAAGAGTATAAATGCTTACAGAAGGCCATAGGTTCATACAGTCAACTTGTGGGTGAAATAGGTTCTAGATCAAACTCCGGATGGATAAAGGGAAATTGGTTGTGACAATACAATATGAGAAACGTCTTTGTGATATTTCATTTGTTCTACTTTCCACTTTCCACTGTCAAGGGAAAATAATTCATATTACCTTACAAGTTGTAATCTGCAGAGATTTTGACCTCAATATTTTCTTGAAAATGAATATATTCTGTAAGATTTTCTCTGTTAAATCATGCATAAAAACAATGTATTTAAGCCATCTAAATGTTTCCAAATTACTGCAGGTAGGTAATTTGAACAGTTAAATTCCTCAGGGATCTTGATTTAAATTATTCTATAATTTGGTTTTTGTATTATTCTAAAATGTTCTTTTAAATGCTATTTTTATTTATTTATTTTTGCTTAAGTGATTTGGTGATAACTGGAGTAATGGTACTTCTCTGAACTGATGTGTGTCACTAGATGTATTATAGTTAGAACCACAATGATGATTATGCTTGGGAAATATTCATTTCTCTCTTCAGTAGTCCACATAAAAAGCAAAAATGAATACTACCACAGGCAATGCAATATTGCTGTTATGTACAAGAGCATGACTTTTAGTAGGCCTGTGTATCACAGCCAAAATGTTTACTTTTATAACCGTATAATGAGTTTGAATTATAAAATAAACCTCTTGAAAGTGTACTTAAACATTTTGGCGATACTGTGTGCCAGAAAGCACCTTAGTATGTATAGGAAGAGGGTATTGTGTGTTAAAGTTACACACCTGTTCATGACACATACCTGTCAATGGGATTGTTTCTAATACAGCAGATGGAGTGTGTTAATGTGGGATTCGTGCAGGTATGGGTATGTATCTAACATAGAGGACAGTGTTGCGGTCCACTCCTTCTGAAAACAAGGTGTGTTTCATATTTCATAATGTTTAAGTATATGAGTTATGGGATGGGGATGGATGGGATGGGATGTGGTTTTATTGTCATTTCAGCGATGTACACTTGGTACAGTATACAGAGAAATGAGGCAATGTTCCCCCAGGACATCAGGTGCTACATAAGAACAACACAGAAGGGCAACACAAAAACTGCTATTGTAAAACTACTGTGTAAACAAGCTACTACATAAACGCATGTGCATGAAAACAGTTCATATAATGTCAAATTAAGGCATTAAAAGATTTGATGTTTCACCGTGTTGATTTCGTAAGACACACAAAAATATGCTCGGAGTTCATTTTCCTTTGTTGTCTAACGCACGTATGAACTGGTATGCTGCTCTTCTCCAATTGTTTGCAGCCCTTTCTCTTTTCTCTTCCCCTTTCAGGTGAGCCGCTGTACTGGGAAGCTCCCATCAGGCCCCTCTCTGAGCTGGAACAGCAGTCAGATGGGAGCTTCTCAGCACAATGGTGTGTGGCTTTGTGCCTGTCACGCTCTCCAGTTTTGGTCCAGAGAGCGCCTCTTTGTCCTATTTCCTGACACAGTGGAGTTTTTCAAAGCCCTTTTCCACATGTGTTTGACACAGGACTCCTCCAGTCTCCAGTTTTATTAATGTCCAGAAGCGTAAATCACACTTCTATATTTTGTCATCTCAGTCATTTTAGTCACCAAAGGATTACCTCAAGTGAGTGAACGCGGCTGTTATCTGTTTCAGTCTGAAGCCAGGTCATCTCTGGGGACTAGGAGCGCGGCTTTTCTGGCCCTTGATTGTTTCGAGCCGCTGGTTTCAGCTGGACGGCTTCGTGATGATTGACGTCCGCTCCCTTTCCACCTCATCTCTGCATAACAACAACATCCTATATCTAGCAGTGAGGACAGAAAGAAAGCATACCCACATGCTCACTCCCTGAAGCTCCCACTTAAATAATTAACACATAAGGAGGACCTCACCAACTTTCGTGTCTGTTTCGGTGAAATGGCACAGAGTAGGATTTCTTAGTTTAATAGTGGTCTTCTGTTACAGTATACCAGTCTCTTTGCAAAAATATTTGTTTATTCTTATGCAATGGTTAATTATTCTCCTGTATATTTAAAAAAAATTGTTTTTTTTTGTACTTACTGACATTAAGGACCAAAAAATGTCCTTTTAAAAACGAGTTCTAATCAGTAGAAGGGTGCAAATCCTGCAGCACTGTGACTTCCCAAGGGTCGTCTTAATGTTAATAAACCACGGCTCTGTAGTACATACCAACATTACAGGGTCTCGACAATAAGCCTAATGTAGAGTCTGTGCAAAGAACTCACAAAAAGCACATTTTACACTTTATTATTAAACAGTAACCAATGTGCCTACTGTAAGACAGCGTCTGGGTCACTTTACACAGTTTACAAGAATGATGTAACTTTCATTTAATGCTGTTATAGGCTGTTTGCCACAGAAACTGAAACATAAAAAATTTAGCTGTTTTTTTACAAAAATATAAGCACATAATACAAAATGAAGAAAACAACTTCAGCATGCTACATTGGTGGATTTCTGCCTCTGAATCTTATTTAATGTCCCATAGAATACTTTAATAGCATAATATTTTATTTTGGTTGCTTACTGCCAGTGACTCTCCTATTGAAATAATAGCTATTTTTCTCTCTCTACTGTCCTCCCTTCACCATTTGACAGTAGTATTGCTGTTTGTGTTTTAAAACCTCTCAGTTTCTGTTGTTAAATCTTTTCTTTTCAGACTTGTCAGCTGTCTTCTTGGGTCATGGTGAGATACGCACAATATCCAAAAAATTTCAGTTTCATTACATTTTGCACCAGGCCTCACACACACACACACACACACACACACACACACTCTCTTTTCCTCCCTTTTTTTCTTAACGGTCCGGTGCTGGATTGACGCATTTTATAAAGCAATAAGCTCAAAGCCTGAGATGACCGCAGTCTCACGTGTGAAGTCTGGCCTTTTCTGTTTGCAAGCTGTGATCACGTGCTCGAGCCTTACGTGTTGCTGCAGGGGTGATGAATGTGAAAATCGTGGATAAACGTTAAGATGTTTATTAGTGTGAATAAATAAATAAATAATTTTCTAAATAAACATGGGAATATTCCTCTAAGTTAACATTTTATGCTCTGTCTAGTGCCACCCTAATTTTGGAGTTTAAAGATGACTAGAGGCCATGACTGGTTCTGTGCTGTTAGATAAATGCATGGCTCTGTTGCATTTGCCATTACCTGCAGTTGAGCTGTACACATGGCTGAGTTCATAACTGTTTCCACTCACCCTGTCCAAAGTGTTTTGTCTTAATATTCCCAGGGCCGACATGTCAAGGTCTGTCATGACATCATGCACTGGACCTTCTTACCTTGTATTTTTTCCTAGTGTCCCTTCTTTTTGTTAGAGGGGCTGCCTTCAGTATTTTTACAACCTCTCAGCTTGCGTGTGTCTGCATGCATGCATGCACGCTGCACGCACATGTAGGAGTGGGCGGGTGAGGTTACCTTTAACAAACAGTTTCAATCACCAGGGCCATTGTCCAGATGCAGGACTGCCCCTGTTTTACATTAAAGGAATGTAGTCTGTAAGTTATGTTTACCAGAAACAAAGAGTGTGGAACTCTTGTTGTCTTTATACACACTATATTTTTAAACTCTCAGTTATGGTGATGACCATCTAAACATTATTTGCATGAAGCTGGTTTATCATAGAATAATAAAACTCTGGCTCTGATACCAGTGACTGCACAAGAAAAGCTTTTTAGTTTTAGCCATTTCTATTATTTTTTACAACTGCATGCTGACTTTATACAGAGTAGTGTTAATATCATCCTCACATTTTTGCATCTTCATAACTGTACAGTTTACGCAGTTGCTTGTGAAAAAGAATTGTGTAACATATTTAAACACTAACCTGCACAGCATCAAACCTTGTGGAGCGTGTATTTAAACATTAATGAACCCAACATAAAAATGTGTGGAGCATATTTACACACTAACCTCACGGTGAGAGTGGAGTTGCGCTGACAGGTGTATAGACCAGCCAAGCCCTCGTGTGCCGACTGCGTAGCTTAGTGCGTATCGCGTTCCTGCGGCAACCATTTGAGTCGTCAAGGTCGCGGCGTCACCAAGCCGCTCGTGGTGAACGGGCCTCGGTGGGAAGAGCAGAGTAATGAGTGTTAGCGCCGGCTCAGGTTCTCGAGCGCCCCAGGAACCAGGCTGGCCATCAGGAGGCCTGTCAGGCTGTCCGAGTGCCCTGCTGAGCTCCAGTCCCCCAGACAAACTAACAGTCAGACATGGACGTGCGATCGGCATTCACAGCCTGAGCACTCTGCCTCTCCAGCGTGGCCATGAAGCCGTAATGTTCCGGTGGTTTCCACAACATCAGCCCTGCTGTTCCTTTTCAGTTTTTATGCTTATTTACTCATGGTTAGACGGCCGCAGGCTACACTTTCCATGATGCTGAAAATGGATTTTATAACACTAACGCTGACAATTCTTCTTGAGTATTAATAGCACCCCAACATAAGTGTGTTGAAAGGTTCTTAATGAAAGTTTGGTAAAAATGTAGACAAGGGTAAGTATTTAGTTTCACGGTTTTTAAAATTAGTAAATTTGCCAGTGTCCACTGGCTGTTGTTAAACCCTGTGTAGCTACTATGTGTGGAAAATTAGTGCGTGATTTAAAACTAACTTTTACATTTAATTATTTACTGCATTTTTTTATTTTCTTTTAAGAAAAGTATTAAATGTTTATGTTGTAAAATAATTTTTTTTTTATTTGTTTAGAATACTCAGAAATATAGATAGGATGCCATTTTTCCATTATTAATTTGTTTTTTTTGTGTCTAGATTATAATAATGTTGTCATACTGTTAAGAATTTTAGATGAAGTTCAGGTCTGGCGTTTGTTGATGTTTTAGTAAATATGTGTTGTGAAGACCACACTCAGGGAATGGCACTTTTAAGGAGACCTGTAACTGAGCTGGTGAATCACAAAATAGGGGTTAAGATTACATGTCACCTTTCTTGAGACACCAAAAGTGTCTGGCTCAAGGTCGCTAAAGCGTGTCCGTGAG
Organism: Chitala chitala; assembly: GCA_025773905.1. Classification (NCBI taxonomy): domain Eukaryota; kingdom Metazoa; phylum Chordata; class Actinopteri; order Osteoglossiformes; family Notopteridae; genus Chitala; species Chitala chitala. The sequence goes on from JABJVR010039146.1 coordinate 22,159, forward strand.
GCTGATGTCACAGTCTGTGCGTGCGTGCGTTTGTGTGTGTGTGTGTGTGTGTGTGTGTGTGTGTGTGTGTGTGTGTGTGTGTGTGTGTGTGTGTGTGTGTGTGTGGGACAGCACCTGTACTGAAGAAAAATACATGCCAAAATATGCTTCTTTGTGTTATTTTATACATGCACATTCATACTGCAATGGAGCAAATATACAGATTCCAATCTGCAAGGTAGAACTCTGAGAGTTGAAGCCACAGTACTCTGCTGCCATGTGTCTCTCGTGCCAATTATAGATGCTCCAACAGACACCTTTCCAGATCATATCATCAAATATACATCATTTACATGTCATAAATTTTTTGTACATTAAAAAGTGAGGTCTGTTAATAAAAGCCGTTTGATCCTAGGTGGTTTGGAATGTCCTGCATGTTTGAATTTTTCATTGTGCCAAAGCACAACTGAACAGCAAACTGCACAGATATGCATTAAAAGCATTTTAACAGATTTATATGACCAGCGTAAATCTTGCGTCTGTGTGGAGACTTCAGGCAAGGCTAAACCTACGCTTGTGTTTTGTAGCAGGACTAATGATGAGATTGTGTGTGGTTAATGGCTCATAAAGTGTTACCTGCGGAACTGTAAAATCACACTCTCTGGAGAGGGAAACAACGGCAGTCGGCTATTGAGGAAATGTATTATTTATACGACACAGAATAAACCAATTTACAAGACAGACATTATGTAGTAATAATATTCATTTAAAAGCCTAAAGGATAATTGAACTTCGCAGTAATTTTCCAAGCGTGTAGACTGAGATGTTGCTATCTGTGCAGTGAACGACGCTCTGTACAGGAGGAGAACGGAAAGAGCAGCATGTTTAAATTAAACATTAGCTGTCATCTTGTACTCTTAAGCATGTTTTTGTCCACACAAACAATAGCTGTACAGATGGGGAAAAGCCATGCTGTCAAAACTGCTCAGTACAACAGGTGTAATAATTCATTCTGTTGTTTGACCAGATAATGCAGGTGAGGTGAATTGTTCACTAAGCCATATGTGTGTTAGCATGCAGTTTACATGCATTAAGTGAATGCTGCTTTTTTCAGTAGGTTGACTGCCACTAAGGAACTCTTGCTTGTTTTCATAGCCAAAGTCCTGCTGCCATTGGATTTGGCTTAAAAATGTACAGAAGTGTCACTGTTAGCATGTCCAGACACGGAACATGAATCCAGTAATCCGGTGCTGTTCCAGTGATTTATTGGGTTCCTTCTTAGGCAGTGTAGAGTGACTGGGGCTCATCTATTTGTGAAACCTCTGACTGACGCTGTCCTGTTTCACAGGTCCTCTGGCTGCGTTGTGTCTGAGCGGCAGGGGGAGGCGTCTGCAGAGTTGGAGCGCTGTGCTGATTGGCTGACTTCCTACTTCTGTCAGCCACAGACCCTGCAGAAACTTCCTCTGCCATCCATTCACCACCCTCTCTTGATGAAAGGTTGGTAAAACTCATCCTGTACACTTCCTGTTTACATATTTTTACCCACTATGCTCTCTGTTGACACTGATTCCCGGTTTGCGGGAAATGTCTGAAATGTATTGCAGTGGCCAGGTATATTTAGTGAAATTCAGATTTTAATGTTCTCCTTAATAACCAGGATTGTCATGAGTGTCAGATGACTAACACCATTCATCGTTTTCATCCTTTTTTCTGTGCCAAGTGCAGGGGTGCCATTTGATTAAAAGCTTCATTTTTCTTTTTAATCCTCTTTTCCTTTTGGTCAGTGTTGAAATATGAACTTTATTAGTGTTAATACAATATGCTAAGTGTATGCAGCTGTGTATGTATGTTCGTAGAAAAACAAAACGCAAAGAAAAATCAAAACCTGTTAAAATCTTTTGAAAAGTAACTTTTCTGTGGTTCCTATAATGTGTACATATAATATGGGATTTTTATTTAATGTGCTTGTAAAATATCTCAGACTGTGCATAACGAAAACACACCAATATCCAACCAGCAACAGTTTTTGGTTGGAAAGTAATTAGATTGTGGAGAGTGTCTTTGATTGTGGCTACTGAGGACCCAGATGATTTTGAAGCAAAGTAAAAGTGCGTGTTTGGCTGCTCAGGTAAGATGCTGGGGTAATGATGCTGAAGCCGGTAAGTGCCTTAATCTTGGCCTGGTTCAGCCTGCAGAACCTGCTGTAGCTAACGGCACCTCCCAGCCTTTTAGCAGTCCGCCGGTGTCAGTCAGAAGCACAGCAGTGAGCAGGTGATCTACCGGGAGCTTACGTGTTCGGCCTCAAGCCCCTCTCCAGCACAACAGCGCAGAAATACATCAGAACTAATTACGACACGAGCTCTGATTGTGATACCACTGCTCCGCCGGAGACACTCGCTCTGCTGCAGGCGCTTCAAATTGCATCTAATTTGAAGTCTTTGGGGTTTTAATTAAATTTCAGAAAATGTGTGGTTCTTCATTAGTACCTGCTCAGAATAGGAGATTATTCTCCTCTTTTCCACTAAAAGTGCTCGGCTGTGCTAAATCACGAAGTCTAGAACGTCTGCAAAGGGGACACAATGAAAAAAGTTATTTAAATATACATTGGCCCAAAGAGGCTAGTGTTTTAATGGAAGCTTCCATTTCTCTTAATAATTCACAAATTGCTTCCTTATTATACGATGTGCTGAGCTTTTCACTTTAATGATGAGAAATGGACAGTGCTGAGGTTATTTCCCATCCTTCACCAGCTAAACACTGAGAGCACTAGCTTTTTTTTCTATTAGGCTAGTATGGTGTAGTATTCCTGCCTCTAGAATGAGTGGAATTGCTGCACAATAAACCATATTCTGCTTTCTAATAAGAAAACTAGATGCATGATATTTAAATTATTCAGTTCATTGCTGGTACATGTGCTATATTTATTTATTTACTATATTTAATATCACTAATTTTCCATCTTTTCAATCTTGGATCTCATTTATAAAGCTGTTAGAGTGTAAAGGACCAATCTTATTGTACCAATTTTGAGTCACTGAATATTAAATTTATTTAGAAATTTACAGTCTAAAGTAAAGATCCTCCTGTTTAGAACATTAAAATGCATTGCGAGCATGTACAGTATGCTCTGTCAACATTGAATTTTCTCTTTGAACTGTATATTCTTGCAGCAATAAATAGTAGATCTGTAGCTGCCTGACACAGAAATATTCTTAGTTGAGGCATGATGCAATGATGAATACACTTAATAAAACAAGATTCATGTGCCCCTTGATGTTCTGTGTTCTGCTTTGATATGTATCGATGCATGCACCGATGCACGGTATGCTAATTCATACTTAGCATTAAAACTAGTAAGTGATTCAAGGGTTTGTGTCACCAAACATGGTGTAGTTCAAATTTCTCAGTTTTCACAAGAAAATTTTTGTTTCCATGTTACACTTTTGGAAGGGGTATAAAGAATCTCATTATAAAATTATTTTTTTGAGGGTTTTTGCTAATTAGAAAAACAAACTACAGACTAATATCACAAAAATATTTTGTAGTTTTCCATAAATATTTAACGTTTAGTGTTAGGAATATATTTCAAATCCACAGAAGGTGCAGAGTTCTTTTGCCTGAACACATTCAAAGCTGTTAAAATGTATGCTTATTAATTAATCCATCTGCTAGTAAATTAGTTGTTTTTTTCTCTGTGGCACAAGAAGTAATCCTTAGATTTCAGTTAGTGAAGTCTAAATAACTTTGAAAGGCTCAAAAGAATGCTATGTCAAACCTGCATATTTTCTAATTAACTTTTATTATTATTAATTTTGACAGCACGCTGGCGTGGTGGTTAGCACCATCGCCTCGCACCTCCTGGCCTGGAGATGAATTCCCACCCTTGGTCTGCATGTGTGGAGCTTGAATGTTCTCCCTGTGCTTGGTGGGTTTTCACCGGGTTCTCTGGTTTCCTCCCTCTGTCCAAAGACATACAGGGTAGGTTGACTGGCATTTACAAATTGCCCATAGTGTGTGTGCGCGTGTGCCCTGTTTGTGGGTTGCGCCTCGCTTGGGGTGTCCCTTGCCCTGCGCCCTGTGCTTTCTGGGATGGGGTACAGGTTTCCCATGACCCTGAATTGGATAAGGCGGTTAAGCAGATGGATGGATGGTTAATTTTTTGCTTAGTTGACAGTTGTCCAAAGCAAGTTGCAGTATATAAGATTTAGTCTGTAACAAGAAATTTTACTGCATCGGTTCAGGCTAAGTACCCATGTAAAAAAGTTCAACATCAAAGCCCTAAAGGCACTAAGTCTCCATGTCCTTCACTGTTGTATTGCCTGGCACCCCTGTTCACAGGTCCTTGAAATTCTTGCACGTTTGTCAGATTTGATTAATCAAAAGTAACTAGAACTACACATGTCAGGAGTACAAATCTAATGGTTTAAATTATTTTATAATAAAGCATTTCACACAATGTCAAATTTACACACCAATACACAGATTCATTAGTCTACACCAATTTTCTAATTAGAAGGCACCCTTAAGGGAGTGAGTGTGACCGGTGCAGTTCATAGACTGGAGTTCTGATCTCCAATACTGAAGATCATGCTTGTTCACAGCTATCCTTCACATGTTCTCGAATTCCTCACATGTCCACAGTATGTATCACAAGACCAGCAATAACCACTGTCCAGATCGCCTATGAAAAACAAGAGTTGTGAAAGATGGATGGACTATCTTCTTCAAACAAGTGTGGGGAAAAAAACCGTAACAAAATGGTCCTAAGAATCCATGCAAGTAATTTAAACATTGAAGACGATGAGTTTAAATGTTATCATCACCAGCTATAAGAATGTCCTTTAGAACTGGCTTCTCTAGAGTGGTATAGCCACCTGACTGAACCTGCATTAGATTACAGCATTGTATTTCAATTGTTCAATTGTTTTTACTTGTGCTATGAAGAACTAGTTGCAACTGTGTGTGTGTGAGAGATCAGCAGGTTCCACCCCCCCTCGGTTACCTTTGCTGCACCCTCCTCATTTGAATGAGTAAGAACGTGCGGTGTCGGTGTCTTCAGGTGCATTCCCGCACTCACAAATTCAGTGGCAGTCTCCGAGCTCCATGAGTGCCCCAGGGCGGCGGCTCAGTGTTGATACGGAGATTAATCCCCAAAGAAGCAGCCACTCCTCTGTAGATAAATTAAAGCTTTCCACATTTCTGCCCACGTGTCTCTTTGACAGCTCTGTCAGTCGAGATGTGACTTCCACAGCCCTAATCCGTGTCATCTGCTAAAGAATCATTTATTAAGAAATTACGGGGCTTACATCTCCTCAGTCGGGCAGCTCTTTGGGAAGTTACCTCCTGCTGCAGACGCTGATTATTGTTGAAAAACCAGCGCTTTGGGGAATTTTTTAGATAAAGCCACACTCAAAGGTGGAGATCAGTCGAGCAGATTCATCCAGGTTTTGTAACCGTTCTCTGACATTAAGACACGTGACCCAGATGCATTTCCTTTATGCACTGGGAGTGACCAAAATGAGAGTCAGAATGTTGTTACATCAGTCCATCTCTGGTAGGGCACGTGTCTTATCAGCTTTACCAGCTCTGGAAGCCGGCCTACAGAAACGTGCTTTGATACAGGTGCCTGTTTAGACTTTTCTCACATTTACCTATAAAGTGTACTACTTGTACATCAGTGGCTTTTGAAATGCGTAGCAATATTAGTTCTAAGAAGTATCCAGCTTCTACCTTGATCCAATAAAAAAGTAAACTTCCAATGACATGTAACCTCTTAATGCAAAGTTAATAAGGAAGTTAACTGATTAATTAATTAACAAACCATAACCTTTGTATTTATTACAAGCATTTATGTACAGCTTCACTTGTAATTCTATTGTGTTTTCTGGTAATGTTTGATTAAGTTCTTATAAACTTGGGGAAAGAAAAGAATAAACAGTAACATAAAATGACTGACTAAAAATTAACTGTATTTAAGAAGCATTTTTGTGTCATCTATTTTTACCAGTGCTAACAAGAGGAACCGGATATCACATTATTGAAACTTTTAATGAACCACAGTGAATTTTCTTTTTGACTGAAGATGATATTCTGCATAGGGATGCTAACGAGACTGCATGTGTTAATGAAGCAAATGCTGTTTGCTTGGTTTGTCCAGGTTTTGTCCAATTAATTAAGAAGAGGGCAAAATACATGAATTTACTGGGAAGGGGTAGAAAGGAATCATTCTGTTTTACCATAAAGCTAGAATGTAGCACTGCTGAAGTACTTCAACATGAAAACCTACATGCACTGGTTTTATGTACTCTCCACATCATCGAACATTAAATAACATTTATAATTGGATTTTCCCCTTTTTTCTTTTCATCTGTTTTACACTATCTTGCTATCAGTATTAATTGATCTGATTAGTTTGTCTGTTGTTTTTTTTTGGTTAATTAATTAATCTTTGTGAATGAGCATATGTCCTGCCATCTTGTCTTTTTTCTTCCCCTCATCACACGTTTAAACTTTGTTTTGTACAAGTGGGTATGGCAGCACCTGCTAGAAATGCAGTCATCCTCTTTAGTCACTAATTTAAATTTAATTTTTGTACTTTGATTTGGACTGATTTTTTGCATCCAAGAAAGATGAGATTTTCAATTGGTGGAAATTATTCAGTATTGAAGGGGTCATATGTTATTGCGAATCAACTATCCATGAACCTCAGCTAGACAGCCAGTTACGTCTTGAGTCTGGTAAAATCGTGAGTTTAACTAATAGCTTTGCTACACATGTACTTTTTCCCCACAGATACATTCACCAGCAAAGTTCTTCATACCTTACTGAGGGATGTTAACCTGGGACAGACGGTTTCTTACAAACGCCTCGCGGAGATGGCCGGAAATGCCAAAGCCATCAGAGCCGTGGGAGGGGCTATGCGCCGGAACCCAGTAAGTGTAAATGCATCATACACAAGCGCTGTTTAATGTCTTCAATTTGGGATAACTTTGTGAACAAATATAAACCATCTCTACAATAAATCCATAAAGACTTAAACACTAAAGGTCAAGGAGTTGACATTGTATAATCTCACTCATCACCTTAATCTGTTAAAAGAGATTACAGCATGTCTAGTAATGTAACGGAGGTGATTAGAGTATGACTGTATAGTTTGATCTAGTTTTTGGAGATGGGAGCTCCTGGTACTGTCATATTTTTACTACAGTGAAATGTTTCTTACTCATCACTTCAGTGTTCTCATAGAGATTGTGTTTCTTTAGTGATGTAACATACCTGCATCATTAATGTAACTGAGAGAGATCAAAGGCCCACTTGTAATGTAATGGATCTGTCAAAACCTACTAAAGTATTTCACAGAATAGCTGAGCTGGTGAATGCAGTCTTTCAGAAATTACGTTCATGTGTCAAGCGTGAATGTTACAGGTCAATATATACTGCCCGGCCACACTTGGTTGGACCGCCAGCCAAGGTTTAGGTTTGATTACAGTGTGCATTCTTTGTGGCATTGTTTTCATAAGCTTATGCAATATCTAATAACATTGATGATGAGTCAAAACACTCTCCAGAGTCTTTTCCAGCACATCCTAAAGACTTCCAAGGTGGTTAAGGTCAGGACTCTGTGGTGGCCAGTTCATGTGTGTAAGTGATTCTTTGTGGTTCTTGAAACCCTGTTTCACAATTTTTAGCCCAGTGAATCTTGGCATTGTCGGTCTGGAATATGCCCGTATCGTCAGGAAAGAAAAAATCCACTGATGGTAAAACCTCACCATTCAGTAGATATTCAGCTGAATTACTTTTCCTTCCACATAACATTGCTGAGCTTAGACCAAGCCAGTTGAAGCAATATGAGCTAATAATGCTGCCTCAAGAACGACGTCTCTATTTTTTGGCCAGGCAGTGTATCTCTGCTGTCCAGCACATTTTTGGCTGAAAAACCAGTGATTCCTTTGGTGTTACTCAATAGTTCTTAATGTTGACTACTGTGAGCAGTAGCTGTTGCCCAAGATTTACTGTTAGCTTTATTGAGATGGCTGAACTAGAAGAGAATAACTTGCTGTGAGCTATCGATTAACACGTCAACGCAAGTTGTTCAGCAGGATTTGAGTATTGATGTAACTGAAAACAACATTTTTCTTCTGTGCTTATGGCCTTCAGTACCACAGCATAGGCAATATTTAGCTGCTCCAGAATAACAATTTAGTTTTTTTTCAGCATGCTACCTTTAATGGCTTTGTTTGATTCAGTTGGGTTATCTCTCAAACAAAGAAGATTAAAATCACTATTTATAATATCCTAAGGAACAGCTGGTGGTAGAAGTTTGACTGTTTAAGGTGGAAGAGTAGCTCAGTATGTAGCACAGTTGCCTCCCACTTCCAGGGTCGTGAGGGTCTTCAGGGTTTCAATCCGCCCATCTCTGCACGTAGAGTGCATGATCACCTAGTGATCTGGTTTCCAAGGTTGAAGAACAGTCTTAATTGCCTGTGTGTGCGTATGTGTGCACGAATCCTCCTATGCTTTGGTACCCTGCTTTGTGCTCTAGGCTTCTTGGAATAGGCTTCAGGCCTGCAACATTGCAGATGATAGATGGTGTAAGATTGACACGAATATTTGAATATTTTAGCAATTTTTTCACAACACACATTTTCAAATAATTATTGAAATTATAAATTGAAAGAACAACAACAATAATAGAAATTGTAATAAGTCAGTTCCTGGAAAACATTTCTTACACTACTGTTTGGAATAGGTACAGTAGGCATTGTCCTAATTTAGAGACCTTAAAAGTGTAGACACGGGGAAATTAATTTACGCAGCACCGTGCCCAATTACTTAATAAGGAGCACAAGTCCCTGTCCACAGAGCAGAACAAGGTGTGATCATTTATCAGCCAGTGGATCATTTATCATTAAGTGTTTAAGTGTGGAAACAGAGCTGAGGGCAAAGAGCAGGATGCCTGCAGTAAGTCACTCCAGCGTCAGATCAAACGTCCGAGTTCAGAGCTGCAGTCACATCACGTGCTAGTGGAAGAATAATCTCCCAGAAATGCTTTTGTGTACTTTTGTGCCAGTTACTGTTTCCAACACGTAAACATGCAGAATATAGTTTTAAAGTGATTTGGTAGTAATGAGCAAAACCCCTGGTAGCTGAGGAATTTATTTTGTTTTTGAAAGGTGGGTTATTTTTAGCAGTTTACTTATCTTTCTGTTTTTGGTGAATATGACGTATTAGTCTTGTGTGTTCTGTTCTAATCTCATGTCTAATCATAGTTTATTAATTTTCTGTGTATTCTAAGGTAATTTTGCTGTACTTTTTTATCTCCTAACAGGTATGCACTGAGACATTTTAAATGTAGTGCATTTTCTCCTTGCGTTTCTATAATTTTTTTTCCTACCGTTTGCATTCATGATTTATTAAAAATTCCAGGTGACATTTATCAAAACTGTGATCATTGACCGGCTTTCTCTGCACAGTGACCAATACCTTCTGTGACTCTGTGTGTGAATTTTTCTCCCTTATATATCTAGATTATTATTATCACTCTTCAGTTTTGTGTTTAAATATTTTTGTTGACTGTATTTTCAGCTGATATTTGTCGCTGGCAACAGGCATTTCCATTTGTGTTACAACGCATAATACATTTGTACTGGATTTTACTGTGTTAGGTTTCTAAAATGATCTTGCCGATTATGACTCTCATGATCAGTCCTAAAAGGAAATTACACTGAGCTTTTTAAACTGATGTTACGGCCATTAATTAAAAACGTGCAAATTGGCCTGGTCCTTGAAGCCTACATCCTCTGGCAGTGTGGCTATGGTTCTGCGGGACGCGAGTGTTAAATAGAACCATTCTGATTCTGAAAGTTGTACTCTTTAATTTAGGATCTTTAGCATCTCAAAAGTATGACTTTTAGGCTGTGTGATCATTGCCTAATGGTTACCCCATTAAGACATCAGTCAATCAGTCAGTCATGCTGTATTTCTAAACCCGTGTGAAAGTGTTTGTCATATATCTGCACATGCATTTTCTGCTAGAATATGAGCTGCAGATAACAAGAGGGACATGGAAAGGCATGTAAATGCAGAATAAGTGTGCACATATCTGTCTCTCTCTCCCTCCCTCCCACCCTGCTCTGGGCAGTGACCTATTGTCAGTTA
>JABJVR010039157.1:0-32291 GCA_025773905.1 Chitala chitala
AACTATTAAATAACAGACAAGCTTTGCTTATACGTAAGATACTGCTGTAATTACGCCAACAGGCTAAAGCTCAGTATAGATATTGTCAGACGAGTCTCAGTAACACGCGTATAAACTAAAGCAGGAGACGGAGTGACAAACAGCGCTACTGTTATATTATAAAAATAGACATTCGGTTGACGTCCGAAAGTCTGTATCAATTTTGTCCGAAATCGAAATAAAACCGAAAGTTAACTTATCGTCTTGGGCCGAAACAGAAACGACGCCGAAAGACGTCATTTGCCAACTTTCTGCGCAAAAAAAGAATTTCGGTCTGCCTCTACCTATAATTGCTCCATGCACTTCCAAACAGTACAAGCTAACGCACTGGTTTTGCTTTTGGCTGTTTGATTTTCATAATAAAATGCTCACAGATTTTTTTTTTTTTTGCATTTCAAGCAGTTTACGTATATAGCTAAATGCAACCATTCATTTGGTAGTTGTGTTAAGCTTCCTTTGCAAGTCTATTTAACTCGAACCATAAAAAGAACAATAAACTTTTGAAAAGGTAAAAGAAATTCTACAGAAATGAAAAAAAGGCCTTTCCTATGTCATGCCTTTATCCAGTTGTACTACGGCTGGCTCTTCTATTTTTTGTTGCATTTAAATGAGAGAGCTCACCACAAATTTTAAAACTACGATTTAAAAATGGGAGTGTACAGATCTTGGCAAAAATTAGAAATTTGACATTTAATGATGGGACACCATGGCAATTAGTATTGTATCTTACAGAGAACAGGCATAAAAATAATCGACTACAGAGCTTACCTCACGTCAGAGAGGAAAAGAAAACCACCCAATTTGCGGTACAGGAAAGTGTTCACCTGTCCCCTGGTAGCACAGCTAGGTGAAGGTGTGCTCCCTCAGTCATCAGATGATCTGTCACCTTAGGCTGCGTTTGCTGTTTTTATACAGCAACACACAAATGCAAGCTGTTGGGGTAGCACTCACAGATTCGCACCTCCCGGATCACGCTAACTTCCCCCTAGATCCAGCCTTCCTCTTCCTGAACCACACCTTTTACAGAACAGACAGGTGCTCACCTCCCACGCACCTTAAACTGAACCCTACCCACTCCAGCAGAGATGTCCTCACCTAGGGATGCATCCCAGATTTCAGTGGCAAGATAAAGACCCAGTCCTGGTGTTTGTTATGAACACACTCGCCTGATCACTCTGTTGAAAGGCTAAACAAGGTGTGAAGAGGAGACGCGCAGTGTGTCTTGGATGCATGGTGGCCAGGATGTGCCAAGTCCCCCGGTGGCGGCAAAGGCCCCTATTTAGCCCTGCATTACTCAAACAAAAAAGCCACGGTACATAAACTCTTAAACCTGACACTACATTTAATAAAAAGCCAGAATTCAAAGAAATTGCAAATGTGACAAAAATAACTCTGTGGACAGACAGGCACATTTTTGGATGAGGGTGAAAAGAACACTCCTCTGTGCCGTCGGTTACTGTTTTTTTCAAATACCTTCTCAAAGAAAAATCAGCCTTGATTACTTGTTAAAGTTCATAATGAGGAATTTCACAGTCAAAAACCATAGTTAACAAGGGCTTTAAAATGAAATTGGTTGTTTTCCACTGTGCTTACTCATTTCTTCACACCTGCAAGTTTCTCTGCTTGTTTTGACGCAGTCGCCTGCGCATACAATGTAGAAGCTTAAGAGAACATCACTGAGAAGAATGTGTCAGGTGAAATTACTTGTGCTGTTGCAGTATTCCTTTGTTTTCTCATCTGAAGATCGATCATGCTTGAAGGCCTTGCTGCCAAAATGGGAAAGGTGATAGCTCTGCCTTTGTCCTGTGTCTCTGCTTAGCGCCCCCCCCCCCGAATCTCAGACACTCTGCTGCTGTTACCCTAATGCGTTTCTTTACTAAGTTATTTCGTACCGTCAAAATAATGGAATAACACAGACCTAGTTAATTAAAAAAAACTATATTTTTGACAAAAATGTTTATCTTTGCTCTCACTGATTGTTATTTAAGACTCAAACGTACAATAAATATAAGAAACACAAACGGAAAAATGCAAAGACAATGTCATTTGTACTGCTAAAAGTGTAAAGATGCATTTTTAGATAGTGAACTGGCTATAAATTTCCCATGATGCATTTTTATATAGTGAGATGGCTGTAAATTTCCCATGACCCCTTTTTACTTTGGGGATGTGCAGCCTTTAAAAGTTTTCAGTTACGTTAGTTATGCTAATTTGTCATGGTGTTCTGCAGTGTAAGTTAAAATATAATTGTTTAGATTGATTTGCCAGAAATTAGTACTCCTGCCCTGGGCTGTCAGAGCTCTGACACCCGCCTTGAACATGTTCAAGCACAGTACACACGTGTTCACAACACGTTGTTGAGTTTGACAACAGCAGAAACACGCGGTCGCAGAGGAAGCAAAGCAAAGCTGAAACACCGTTCCGTGTGTGCAGCTGCATGCGGAGGACAGCCTGGGTTACCTGCATGTCTGTAGGGAACACTAGCGAGCACATGTTACACTTAAGAGCTAATTACACGGAGCAGCACCGTATAAATAGAGCCAGTCTGCTCTGACCCACTTCCCTCGCTGTTCTTATTTTTATTTACCAATCAAAAATTGATAACATGGATCTTAAGTTCAGAGCTAAAAAAAAACACAGATTAAAAAGCCTATGTCAAACTATAACAAAAGTACTCCAACAGCTAAGTCATCTTTCCTCCTTCTCGTGTAAAGTTTTTCAAGGTAAGTTTCCTGAGAAAGGTGCTCTGGTGCCACAGAATTCAATTTGTGGGCAGGGCGGGGGAATCAAGGTTACTAAGGAGTGGTCTCCTGAAGATGCAGCGGAGGTTCGGTGGTTCGAGAGTCGAGAACGGCTTTTAGAAATGCAGCACGTGACATTCCAGAGAAAGCAGCACCGCACGAGAACCTGAACGTGAGCTTCTTACACACGAAGCAAACGCGAGCAGACCAACCTAAACCATAAAAGCTACATAAACGCGGGGTACAAAGCGGTAATTGCAGCGATCAGAAAAAAACATCATATGCTCCTGGTATTTCACTGTAGGGCCTTACTGTGTCTGGATCTGATGCCAGGTTTACCACACAAGGCGTCAGCAGTTACATATTCTCCTCTCAAAACAAAAAACGCACTTCAAGTCCACTGGGGAAAAACTGCACAGTATCTGAGCTGGGAGATGCTGCAAAAAAAAGTAAACACGAACCAGTCTGTGCATGAAGAAATCTTTATGACCGCCACCCCCCACTCGGCTTCAAATACAGCTTTACACCGAAGTGCTTAACTAGTAGAGCTGCCGACAGGGAGTGGGAGACGGACAGATTTTAGTAATCCCCCCGGGAGAACATTCTGGATGGCTGCCCGGTATGCTTTGAACTCTGTCATGCTCCTTGCCTACCGCCACAAATAAGACACGCCTCGAACCCATGCATGGCTGCATGGACACCAGCTACACCCTCAACCCACCCATCACTAATCATATAACCACCATCTCCTCAGAGAAGATGAAAGGGATTCCGAAGATCACCATGTTAGAATGTGAAATTGGAATTGCAAGCCCATCCGTGCAGATCATATGTTTTGCATGTCCAGGTACATGTTGTGTTAAAGACGTGGCAGCACTAATAACTGCCCTCGCAAAACGCACTGAACGCCAGAGGAGCTTAACGCGACAGATAACTTCCCTCCACCAGCTAACTGGTCCCCACCCCTCCTCTTCCTCTTCGGGAGGCAGCAGCCATCCCTTCAACCAAAAGGGGAGCAGGTCAGAGCGGCAAAGTTAAAACACGTTTCTGTATCCGTTTCATTTAGGTCACGTCCAACAGGCTCGCTTTAATAACTATAACGGGATATCCTGATCTTCCAAGGGCAGGATGCACAGACCATAAAGACGGAAGCTGCAGACATGAATACGGCCCAAATGTACAGACCAACGTTGTCTGTTCACTAAAATGATTCCACAGAACAATTGTGTGTTTTTTCCCCACATGCTTGAAATCACTAATTCAGGAACTGTTTGGTCAGACTCTATCCTCAAGTTTTACAGCTGACAGTAAATTCCAAAGACAATAGTTCTCCAAAGTTCTCAACGCATTCTCACACACACAATTCAGTTTTCTCCAACCACATGTGTGTTAGAGGTCTGCTGCTCCGCAAACATCGCCTCCACAACCAGAACGGAGCTGGGTATCTCCTGAGGCAGCATGCATCCACCTCCTTCATTTTCTGAAGTTGTCTGCTGTCTGTAAGGAACCAAACCTTGCCAAGACACCACAGGAAGAACATACAGATGAGAAGAACAGGCTCCTGAGCAGCTGCTCCCATCAGCAACTCCAAACCCTTCTGAAGCTCATGGAAGCCAGAAAAAAACAACTTCCTGTAACCCCAAACACCCCTGGATATGGACGACTCTCTGCAAGGCATAAGGGAAGGTGTCTGAACTGGAGAAGCAAAACAAAATGAGAGGACAAAAATTCAGAGCTCTGTGGTACCCCTGCACTCAGCTGTACATACAGACATCCCAAACACAGCCACGATACACACGTCAAGCACTCTGCTGCGCTGCTTTTCGAGAAAGAAACAACCACCCTAGAGCAGAAGAGTGGTAATGTTTGCCAATGCTGAGACACGCCGCCAGGAGGACCTCGACTGCTGGCTTTAATGCAAACAACCTTACAACCAAAGTATGAAAACAGACTGTGTATATGTAAAAGCAAAATGGAAAAGTGCTGGCGATATCACGCAGTGAGGCTTTCAACAGGTGAAACCACGCTTAAACTTCCAGACACAGACATCTTGGGAGAAGTTTCCAGTCAGTCTGCAAACGATTCCTGTGCCACGAAGGAACGTATCCAGTTCAACTGACCAGCTGAGAAACGAGCAGGAATCTATGAAGCTACCTGTGGACGCCTACCGAAGTGTAGTGTAGATGAGCCACAAACACGTCTTGGGGTTTCTGCTACCTGTGTGAGTGTGCTGTGTCCGTCCTACAGCCCAGACAGCAGACAAGCCGCTTCAGAAACAGGCCCAGTACTGTTCTCAAGTGTCACAACAGCGGCAGGGCCTCTCGCAGGACAAGGGGTCTGATGTCGCACAATAAAGTCACCAGCTATTTATTGCGATACTTTCTTGTCGATTAGCTGTTCTGACAAGTTAACCCGCAGAACAAAAATGCATCCTGTCACCCCGCTCCCCAGAACAGTACCATCGCACGAAGGGGACCGGGTTTGGGACTGGCACCCCCCCAACGCTGGGTTCAGGAACCGCCCCTCCCCCGACACTGCTTTGATCCAGCAGCTGAGATTGAAGTACCTGTCATTCACATCTGAGGGGCTCTGGAATGTGGCCACAGCAAGGTCAACAAGTAAAAAGTGGCAGGATTAAAGTGGACCCAAATGCAGCACATCAGAAGAGCTCTTTCTCACATCCTCCACCACCCAGACACCCCCCCCCCCAACCCAGAGCCACGAGCATCCTCAGACACTTACTCGAGTGCAGTGGCACTAGTCAGCGAGCCCCTGGTGCAAGGGGAGAGAGTTAATAAAATCAGGCCTCCCCTGTCGTGGCTAATAAAGTACACTGCCTCCAGACACAGTACACCGGTGGACTTATCAGGACACTTTCATATGCTGTTCAATTCAGGGTGTCAAGAAAACAGGACAGCTCTGACACTTTGGGTCCCAGCACTGCAGGGGGAACGTTGTGAGATACGAGGAAAGCTGCGAGAGCCGAGTGTGAGCTGGATACCCTTGCAGTTACTCCTGGCCAAAACACAGAAATCACGCATTCTGCTTCCAACAGGCGTCAATGGAAACGCAAACGGAATGGAGATCCACCAGGCAACGTTTTATCAAAGAATGGAAAGCACGTCAGGAGAATGGTGGCCGGTGAGGCCTCTGATCCTGAGCACAGTGTTACACACAGTAAAATCGGCAGTGCACCGAAACGCACCGGCTGAAGTGCGGACACGATTCTGGAGCACGTATGGACACACTCTGCAGAGTCAAAAATACTCCCAATGCAGCGACAAACTGTTAAATATTCTCAGCTGTAACATCACCAAGGGTCATATGGGACTGCAAGAGTGTTACCTTAACTCTGCAACTGAAGCTTCTAGTTAAAGCAGCAAACTGTACCCACTACATCAGGGGTGCCCAAAACGTCATACGCCACTTAAAAAAAAAAAAAAAACCGCGTGCACACACAGCATTTTTTAAATACAAGTGGATCGTTTTGACCTGGTCATTTTAAAAGTAGCTTGCAAGACAAAAAAGCATGGGCACTCCTGCACTATATTATGCACTCGCCACTGTTATAACAAAACTTGTTTTTAAATGAACTTCTCCGCCTCGCCTAGAGCAGTGGGACTTCTGGCAGCGCCACGTTTCCAGAGGCGAAAGCAGCATGACCTGGACACGGCCTGACGCATGTCGAGTGTCTCTCAGGAGAGACGCAGGCACAAAGCAACAGCTGGCGCACAGCTGGGCTGTGTCAGACGCAGGGCAGTGTATGGAGAGCAGGTGGACCAGCCACACACTACAGTACCATTCGTCTAATACACATTCTGGATGGGTAGACGGATTCAAGGCAAGCAGCGTTCAGCAGAATGGCCTAAACCTGCACATTCCAGAAGTGTGCTTTCATCATCACTGGTTGACAGTGCCAAGGGAGGTTCAATAAATTATTTTTAAAACCTTGGCTTTCTAAGAACTCCACATAGGTATGAAATGCACATCAGAATATCAGGAACCTGTCTGCAAAATCTGTCCACGTTACCGTTCGCGGATGCATAGCAATTTATTGTGGAAGGGCAAGGACGTTTATGGTTTGGCCTCATACCATGTAACGGGCGTTTCCATAACGGACCTTCTGACTCGCACGGCGTGCTGCAATCCAACAGATGTGGCGCATCTTATTCTTCAAATAGATCAGTGGGGAAAGAGCTGTGTTTACCTTTTCTGTCTAAATTTATTTCAGAAGGATGTTAGGTTCCGAGAGGACGTGGGCGGTTCCAGCTGAAATAACGAGCATCCTGGCAGTAAACCAGCTTTAGGGAGGAATGCAAGCGCTTCCATACACGAGGTCTGGGAAAAGAGCTGGCCTGGTTCACGCGCACACAGCCGTGCAGAGCAGGGGAATCTCCTCCCTCCATCGCTCCGCTCTGTAACGCGGCCGATGAACGGGAGCCAACGCTCGGCCGTAAATCCAGACGTTCAGAATGCCAAACAGTACGTCGGTGCACAGCTCGCCTCTAGATGACCGCCGTGATGATTGATGCGGCATAAAGCAACTGTTTTAAAACAGATGAGCACCAATCTGGACAGGACACAATAAGAAAAACCAAAAAAATCCTACTCAAAATGGGTACTCAAAACGTTAGGAGCCCGGTGAAGACGGGGACAGTGGTCGCTTAGAGCCCGTCACGTCACGAGGGAAGCTGCTCTCAGAATAAGGCAATCCCTTAATTTAACATGGTTGCACTGTGAGTGTAGACAGCAATTAACACTATTTAAAGACAGGGTCACCCAGTTCAATAAATCAGAGCATTCAAAAACAACAATATTCACAAAATAAGAGTTCTGCTCCAAAAACGCCAATGCAAAGCAGTCACTGTGCGCGTGACGTTTTTTAGGTTTTACCGACAGGATGTCAACTGCTTAGAAACGTGAAACAGGGCCCCATCTGTGATCATAACAAGCACATTTGCACAGCTCACTCAGCTACGCCTGGACCCCACGTCCTACACCCAGTAGGCTACAAAAGTTCCTGACTGCAAAACACACCACGTTCTCACTCGATGAGGAAAGACCCAAACAGAGTTTGCGACACCTACGCTATTGTAGAAATTTTGAAATAATTGCCAGTGTGGAAATCAGCTGTATAGAGGTATGGCGTGTCTCCTCAATAATGAAGCAACAGAGATTTAACACACCCAATGCAGGCTTTTGTATTTACATTAAAGAAATAAATGAGGAAAAGTAAAATTATTTTTTAAAAATCACTTATAAGCTTCCAACCCATAAAAAAGAACTCATAAAAGATTACAGAGAGGTGGAAATGACATCACTGGGACAAAGTGCCTAAAATGGGGGTGGGGGGAGCATTTCTGACAACACCGCGACAGTCATTTAGAGATTTTGGACTTCTCACCCCCACACCCTGTCCCAGATGAGTCCACCTCCACTCCTGCCGTAGTCCAGTCTCTCACAGAGACAACCTTATCTTCAGCTCATAGCTTGGAGCCAAAAGCCCCAAACATCATGTGTGCGGAGGTGAGTCCCACCCCATTCCTGGGCTCCCAAGAAAAATAACGATTCCTCCCATCATTAGGGAGACAGCCAGACCCACGAATTCCATTCTGGTTGGTTTAGGAGGGGGGTCACACAATTCAAAGATCTACTATTTGGACTATCAGAGCACCAGTGAATCTGCAGAAATGGCACATTTGTGAAACGTTCTTTGGCATTCAGTGGAGTATTTCTGGGAAGCCATGAGATTGCTTCACATGCAGCAAGTTTTCAAAAAACAAAGCAAAGATTACCTCATTCCTAAAACACCACTCCCCTGATTTGATAGTCGAAAAGACAAATGTGGATTTTATTCATTACGCTCTAATGTGACCCTGATGTTTTCCTGGCTTCTGATGAAGTACAATTCAACCATGTGTGTTGGAGGGCAGTGGTATACAGTACATATACCACACATACATACACCACTACTGCTGTCACACACTTCTTGACAACCACAGAATCTCCATGATGTTTTCACTAACCAAGCAGCAGGCACAGAACTGCTGCACAGACAGCTTAAAAGAGCAAAAAGGCCCAACTCTGAGGTAAAGTCGTCAGTTAAGGAGAAACATTAACCCTAGGCAGGTCCACAACATCCTTAAAAGAAAGGCTCAAAGCACATCCACCACACGGTAATTACGCCTCACCACCGCTGCTGTTCGGTTTGCAAAATCATCCGGGCTTTGGAAAAGTGTTGTGGATCTGACTGCTGATCAACTCTGCACTTTGAGGCCCTTTGTCATGGGTTGGGTGTGGACCACATGTGCCTTTTGAAGAGACCACGACAATGTTGGCTACTTTCATGTGACATGTGCTGCCAGTTGTGGTTGTAGATCGTCCTACATTGGTAAGATACACATGACCTTGTCAGCAGTTACAAAAAAAAAAAAAAAAATTAAAAACTGGCTAAAGCGTAATAAGAAAAACAACTGCCAGGCTGACATGACTTTTCTCTGAAATATCCAGCATGGTGTTGGTTCTGTACTTTTGACCCTGAAATTGTTCTACACTTGGTTGCACAAATGAACAAAAGTGGGGTTGTCTAAATTGTTTGGCAGTCATACCAGTAAAAAAAATCAGTCAGGGAATTAAACAGTGCTTTTAAACACATCCGCTAACTTACTCTTACAGAAAAAACAGCCACCAGGAGATACATTTATCACAGGTGTCTGCATATCCCTAAAATCCTACTGTTCTTAGCTTTTTCCCCAAACATCCTTGTTCCTCCTGTTTTCTGAGTTGCTAGCCTGTTCAGTGTGCCTTGGTTTAAAGGAAAACCACAGCACAGCTTGAGGGGAAAAGAAAGTGTGTAAATCGTGCTGAAACCAAGTTCTATTGGTACTTTATCTACTTCTGCCTGGAGTGTCACTGGTGCGAACATGCCCTCTAAGGCAGTGGCTCTCAAATGAAGGTCCTCAACAGTATCTTAGGGGGTACTTGACAGACAAGAAATTCACAAAATGCACATAAAATACACCAGAGGGTACAGTACTAATAAGTCTTGCGAGAGAGAGTAAATAAATTAAAAAACTTTGGAGACTGCTCTAAGAGACCAGACCCCAAATTATAACCATTCACCAAAACGTCAGACAAGGGCAGAAGCAGATATTCTGCTGAAACTTTACATTTGTTGGTTAAAACTTACATTGACTTGGTCTGTAGGGGAGGACCCTAAATTGCACACATCAATAAAGTCTATCAAGAAAACTGCAAACAGGCCTAAAGAGATTACATAGATAATGCCAAATTTAATTCACTCGCCACTTAATACTATTAGTTAAACAGCTTGAAGCATTTAAGGTCTGTTTCGGCGGTGTCCTAAACTTCGTACGGATCCGCATCTCAGCTGCTGTTTTACCGCACATGGATGGAAATTAAAATTACACCAGACTCCAGCGGGGGGGGGGCCTGCGGCACGACGTCGCTGTCCTTTAATTTGGCCCTTAGGTGCGTCATCACGGGTACCTTTTCACTCTGATGATCTGGTCTCTCATCGGCTTGATGTCCTGGAAGCTCTGCTGGTTGACCAGGCTGTAGACCAATATGAACCCCTGCCCGTTTTTGATGTAGAGGTCCCGCATGGAGGCGAACTGCTCCGTGCCAGCAGTGTCCAGGATCTCCAGCACCGACGGCGACGAGTCCACCTCGATTTCTTTGCGGTAAAAATCTTCGATTGTCGGGTCGTATTTTTCTATGAAGGTCCCGGTCACGAACTGCACGGTGAGGGCGGACTTGCCCACCCCGCCGCTGCCCAACACCACCACCTTGTACTCACGCATTTCTCGCCGACTCAGCCTCGTAAGCGCAGTAACAAAATAACATAAAAAAATAAAATGCAAAAAAGGTAACGGTCTCCCTGTGCACAGCCTCCAACAAAGCACGGGTTATTAAAACCTGAGTTGCATTTTGTCAGACAAAAAGCACATGCAGCCTAGATTGCCATTGCAGACGCGCAGCCTTAACACCGACTACAGCACAGAAAAGCCGCCTGTCACACGCCGCGGATACTGGTGCATATCTGCCACTAAGACAATCGACATTTCTACACGTACACACAAATAAAAATAACAGCTCATAAAACGCCAACGGTCATTTCGTGTGTTTAGCTCACCATCCTAAAACATGACCAAACTTGCCCCAGTGAGAAACGCTTGTACGGGGGGAAAAACGCGGAGAACCATAGACTGGATTTTTTTTAGATATATACGGCCGTCGTATTTTCTCGCAGAAGTACAAAAAATACTACGATGCTCGGGGAGGGGTCGAAATAAAATAAGTTCAGCCTCTAATTCCTTTTCCATCTCCGTTCATCCCTGTGTCTCACCCTCACACCACCCACTCCCGGCCGCCATACTGTCGGGTGGAGATTCACCGCCTCGCAGCCAACCAACAGGTTCCTTGTCGGCTTCCGTAGTAGGCGGCTGTTTCACCTGTGATTGACATCAAGAATGCCCAATTATTGAAAGGGTAGGATTTTAGACGACGTTTTAAATGCCGTGATCCAAAGGCTGCTGAAATGACGTTATCAGTCTGGGACCAATCGTTATTGCAGTTTGAAGGAGTATCAAAGAGAAAAGGATAAAAGTAAGGATGCTGTTTCTATGGTAACACAAACATCCCTACCACCGATGCTCTTTTGGAAAGACCATAAAGACGCACTGTGGCAAGAAGCAAGTCAAGAAGGTCGACACAGTTTTTCTGTGATTAAATTTGGGATTCTACACATCACTTGCACTTTTACATTTTATAACTTAAAAAAAGAACAAAAAAATCAACTGTGTAAACTTCTGAACTACTAAGATTGTCAAATAGCCACGTTAAGAATAAAAATGTAATATAAACCGAAAGTACTTTGTCCTCAGAATATTGCTATTGCATTCTTAAGCATGTAGCGCAGATTAGGACAATTTTGCCATATAACTGAACTGTGAAATTGTTTGTTGCCTCCCTGAATTATCCTGTTTATTAGAACAAACTAAGCATGACAAACTACAAAGAAAAAGACACACAGTGAACAAATTGTGAGCAACATGTAGAATACACATTGTGTCTAGCAAGTGTACTGTAAAGCAGCAGCATCCTTGGCCAGTCTGAAATAAAGGGTCTGGGAAAAACAGGCTTATATCAGTGAACACCAAAATGTGTGTTATACAACTGCTGATCCTTAGTACATTTCTTTATGAAAGTAAGACTGTACTTATATGCACCAGGAACTTCGTCTCACAGGTAGTATATAAAAGGCTGTCTAGACCTCACCTGACAATGTCATATTTCTCATTATAAAATCCTGGCTGGAGCAGGTATGACCAGAATGCTCCTGCTCCAATGCTGACAGGGCCTCCATTGGTGTGGACACGTGCAGCGTGATGGAGGGTGAACACTCAGGGATACTGGCAAACAGAACATGAAAGCACGTGGAAGGCAACTGGGAGGGGATGGCAGATGGCCAGGAAAACCTGCAATGAAAAGCACAGAAAGGTGTCAGGCTGATGAGAAAAGACGCTAACTAGCAGTGAAGAAGAGGGGATGTCGAAAGCTTGGAGCAAACACTTCTCTCCACGACCGCATTGCCTCATGGGTAGAAACCTGCACAAAGACACTCCAGGACTGGACTGTACAGCAACAGCAGCCTCTGTAGTATGATGTTTCAAATCTGATTCATCCACAGGGACACATCAGTAATACTGTCAGTCAACACAGGCTCTGCCAATTTTAACTGAGCAGGGTGATGGAGTTATGATGCACAGGATGTCAATTCATTACCTGAACTGATGTCAAAAGTAGGTCACCAACTGTAAACATTTATCTTTACAGCATCAAATCTTAGGACAGGAATCTTTTTAAAACTGCACAAGTAAAAAATATTTGTCACTCACAAAAAGTAGTTTGTTTCTACACAATTGTGGAAAATGAATTTATATAGATTAACATTTAGATTTTTAAAATACTTTAAATGTATTTTAAAACAAATATTAATGTAAAGTATACAAAATGTTCTAAATTCCTGCACTAAAATAATGTACTCCAGTAAACATACTTCACATTTAACACAAACTGTTAATAATGGTGTCATTTGTTTTATTACAAGTGCAAGTTTTACTGACAATTATGACAAAAGAGCACCAGTTGGCTCCATGTGTATATCACATTTATAGGCCCCTTGCAAGCAAAAAAAAAGAAAAAAAAAAGAAAAAAAAAATCAAAATTCTGGACGAGAAGATCCTTGCAATAATTTTTATTTTTTTTTCCTCAATAGGTTTACATGATATTTAAGAAACCAAAACAATTAAGTACAACATAAAATACCACATAACATATTCACAAATAAAACACTGTAAATGGTTACATTGGAAACTAATAAAATCTAATTGGGGCTTGTTAACTGTATATGTATTTTTTGCTAACCGGATGGATAAACATAATACAGATGTGGATACAGCTGTTCAAACATGACACCTGCAGTAATGTTCTAACATTCTGTATACCACATAGCCCACCTTCTTCATCACAACAAAGAAAAAAAACTGACAAAATTAAACTGCTTCCATAATAGGGATCATAATTTTGGCCTACAGTAAAAAAAATAAAAAATAAATCACTGCAGTCAAAATGGTATAATACAGAAAAAAAAATCACATGGCTTCAATATATTGTTTACAAATCTTTATATTTTAAGAATTCTAAAACAGAATTTGAATTATAAAATGTTAAAAGGTAAGGCAAAATTTACTGTTACACCAAGTGTCCTCTGTTTTTGATGCACTTGCAAAGTGCTTGTTCATTCACCTGTTTTACAATCGGATCAGCGGATGCAGACTGATCTCTCCACGCTTCATCACAGGCTGATGGGGGAGTCATCGTGGCTGAGAACCACACAAATGCTCTGTCTCCCAAAAGCACAGTCATCATGTCATATGTCCTACAAACATTCAGATTGTGTGGAAATGGTGACATCACAAAATGGCAACTGAAGATTGTGAGCTCAAAGAAAGCAAAACCAGAGAACGCCATCATTTCGCAAACACTCCCATGCTATATGCCACACAGTATGATTTGTAAAATATTCTGATTACAATGGGAACAAAGTGCAATCCTAAACACTGATCAACCTTCAGGGACAATTCTCCTACATCTTTTCCACGGACCACTATAAATACAGGAGTTCATTCAATAGTTAATTATAAGGGATAGATCTGAGAACTTGTTAGCTTACACATTTATGATTTTTAAACTTGAAGAAAAATTACTTGTTATATTTTTTATTCTACATTAGTAAACTTTTTTAAATGGATAATTTACGTATATAGAGGCAATTTAGTTATAGAGAATGATATTGACATAAAATAGAAAATGTTCAAACATTTAATTTACAATTAGGTGTAATAGAAAAAAAATCAATTTAACAAAAACATCATTTACAAAAATATGTAACTTTAGTCATTGCAATTAGGCTGACACAACAACAATGTAATATAGTTATGAAATATTACTATACTACAGTGAAAAGTACAGTATACATTTTTATTATTTAATTTTTTTGGTAAAATGTTACCAATACAAGTTCTACTGTTAACAGGAGCAACCATTGCTCATACTGTTTTTTGTCCTATGTTGGTGACAAGACAGTAAGAAGAGAGCGAAGGTTGCTATTGGTTCCTCCCAAATTCTGCCTGATACAAAGGTTTTCATTGGCTGATATTACAGGACCGGCCTTTTCAACAACCCCCCCCACCCCCCTGTCAAAGTACATCTTAATAAATTACATTCATTTTCAAATATGACAGGTTACAACATTGTTTTCTAACATCTAACAGAATTAAACTGCAGTAAGAAACATAATCACTTTCCACAGCAAAAATTACATTAAAACTGTAACTTTTGTGAAGAAAATAAATCACAATGAATCAGACACACACACACACACACACACACACACACAAACAGTGCTTTTTCATGCTGAGTTAAAATAATGGCATCATGGATTGTCTGTCAATCAGAGATCATAAACATTTCATGATACGTTTTTCATTACATACACGCATACCAAAAAAGGGATAATAAAAGGCTGTTCTTTTAAAATTACAAAACATATTAGGAGAATGATAGGTGAACTATGGTACATGTTATGATTAAAAGTATCCATGGCATATTAAAACATATTAAAACAGGATTTGAAACTTAGGGAAAACAAAAACACTTTCATGGCCATTGCAAATAATGAACATGACATTCGTTAGAAAACTGTCTTGACAGTGGTCTGAAGCACTACTGTGAGATAAACACAGCACAGACTTTAAACAGGTAATGGTACATTTCAGTTTTCACTTTTCCAATGTAAACTACTTTAAAAACTATACTAAAAAAGAACATTATCAAACATGACTGAACATTCTAACCAAGCTGTAATTTATTATATTCAAAATTGCAAGTAATGACCCTTTCTTTACATTACATCTAAGCTCTGAGCCAATCAGTGCTCTTCAACACTGTGACCTAGAACCAGTGATCACTCATACAATGCTTAGCTGTTTTCTGTTCCCCAGCATAATCAAACAACTTCAGGAAGTTGGCTAAAACAGTGGCATTTTTGACACAGTCTCCTTAAAATGCTGTATTATGTAAAAGACTTTTAGGCACTTCTGCGGTTTCCTCAGAACAAAACAGAACAGAACAAAACACAATGTTGTTATGGAGATTGCAGCAGGACTTGCTTGCCACCAAAACTCCCGCTCATAAAAGCAAAGACTAGTCCAGACTCGGCTCATGCTGTCCGACAGCACTTGCCTAACGCGCCCCATCCACGTACTCCTGCGTCCACATCAACCTCCAAAGAGTTGTGGTCAAGTTACCCTGACTATAACTGTGATGGTGAGGACATTAGCAGGGGGACAAGCTGGAACCTGTGCCACTGGCTCCCAGTCTGCAGGTCCCTAGTTACTGTCACTCAGACCTATCGGCACACATGTAGCCGACGTGGCCCACAACTTGTCAGTACAATAACTTTGCTAAGCCTTTGGCACAATACTGGAGAACACAGTTTGTCTCCCTAATGGCCAACATTCCAAAAGAAAAAAAATATATATATACCATTTGCACTGACTGAAACTATGCACTGTATATGTAATTTTTTAAAAAGGAGATACTCATCTATGCTTTCTCTGCTTTAAGAGTTGTACCTCGTTTGTAAACGATTCAAGCAGTCTTCATTTACAATTTTTTTTTTGGTGGGCCCATTTAAGTGGAGGTGAGCACTGGGTCAGAAAGCCCCAGCGCCCTCAGAAGCAGGGGCAGGAGGAGGGCAGGCCCATGTAACAGACACCTGTCCAGGTGCGGTGCCGTCTCCATTCTCAGGTGAACACAAAGCAAAAGCTCTGCAGACGTGCCTCTCAAACATCAGAGCGACTGACTGCACGTGTGGGATGTTCCTCTACCTGTCCTCGGAATCTCCCTTTTAAAACGGTCACGCTATTTAAAATGAGCACATACTTTTCTTTACGCAAATTAGAAGTGTTTGTCTAGGGTGAACTCTGTGTAGTTACAGAAATAACACAAAAGGCCCATGTTACTTAAAGTATATCTGAATAAATGTCATAATATCATTACATCTCCAGCTTCATCTATATATGTACAATACTCTTTTAGTGATTGTGTCATTTGAATTTCAGTATATTCCTAGCATTTTGTGTACATAACTTGAATATTGTACAACAGCACTCAATATTACAGTATTCATGTAATCTATAATATCTTTACACTTAGCATGCAATTTGTTGTAGTTCTAATGAGGGAAGGTGGTATTTAGAGAAGGGCTGTTTTGACCTTCTGAATACAGCATCTTCACACTTCACACTCCTGTCCTTGTGGCTTATTTCAGGATAATCTGTGTAAAAAAAAAAAAAGAAAGAAAAAAAAAAACATACAAAAATGAACATGTTAGTCTGGTGACATATTTCAAACAGTTCCATCTACCCACCGTGCCCTGGCATAGAAACCATTGCTCTTCATGATATGTAATAAAATGGGGAAACTGGAGCTCTAGCATGAGATCCGCGGTTGTCATGGTGATGGCGCGTCTGTGGCTATCCCTTGAATGAAAAACAGCAGTCACGTCTGCAACGCAGCAAAACTGTGTTCCATTTGGGAAAATAATGGTGAAGAATCATGAAGAAACTTAAATCAAGTCACAAGACACAGTGAGTTGAAGTGGTGCAATAAATGGCTCTGAGCTGAAAGTGTGTACATTTTTGTTTTTGCTGTTTCGCAAACAGGGAAAGAGGACTCGGTGAAAGAAAAAGCACAGAGAAGAAGCAGCTCTTGTGTCTCCACTAGCAGAGGTGGGTCATGGTTAGTGATGCAGCTTCACAGCCAGCGGACATGGGAAAACTGGGCGATATTAAAGTGGGAGGGAGCCACATGCTCACATGGAGAAGAGAGTATTACAACCCACCCACTGAGGGGCACTGAAGCCACAGCATGACAGGAGGCTGCTTCAGAGCAGTATGAATTCCCAGCAACAGGGGTCAAGGTGTGCTCAGTGCAGACAGACACATAAATTGGAGTGTGTTGGTACAGGACAACTGTGTCTCACCCTGACAGACAACGCCAGGCTGATACGATAGCACAAGACACTTGTGTGTGACCCTGACAGAGAACACTAGGCTGATATGATGTGATGGCACAGGACACCTGTGTGTGACCCTGACAGAGAATGCCAGGCTGATGTGATGGCACAGGACACCTGTGTGTGACCCTAACAGAGAATGCCAGGCTGATGTGATGGCACAGGACACCTGTGTGTGACCCTGACAGAGAATGCCAGGCTGATGTGTTGGCACAGGACACCTGTGTGTGACCCTGACAGAGAACACTAAGCTGATGTGAGGTGTTGGCACAGGACACCTGTGTGTGACCTTGGCAAAGAAGGCCAGGCTGATGTGATGTGACAACACAGGACACCCGTGTGTGACCCTGACAGGGATCACCAAGCAGACTACGTCCAGGAGCCCCATTCCACCTGAAGCATGATTCTGACACTTCAGGAGCCTCCAGAGCAGGGCAGTGGAAGAAAACATACATTCACTAACAAAAAAAAAAAGCACAAAGGATGAGCCTTAGATCGGGCGCCAAGTGTCAGCGTTGTGATGAGGCTGTCAGAGGACATTAAGGACCTCCTGATGAGACAGGAAGTATACATCTGCACCATGATACCAAGTCTGTCAAAGACATGATAATTAGCAAACAGCACACTTTTCAGATGGTAAGTGCTCCAAATGTAAATTTCAGTTACACACTGGACCACATACTCAGTGCTGTGGCTACAGCCCACATGAGAAGGCAGAGAACACAGCAGACCACATGTGTGTGTGTGTGTGTGTGTGTGTGCGCGCGTGTGCGTTTGTGTGTGATTTTCTACTGTTCCACTGCCGAGTATCTTCCAAGCAAGAGTCACATTTAATTTCCTGAATTAACTCAGAAATCTGTAACGGGGAAAAACAATTCCAATCAATTGTCAAATAAAAGTAATTCCAAATCTGGCCAGTCGGGGGAGCTACAAGTATATACAAGCAGTTCTGTAAACTATCCACTTTCTGCAAGTTTGACAAGGTCAGAAAATTTGTTAGCATACTGCAGTGGACGAGAGTGGTACAGCCTCACAGATATATAAAATGCTATTTTCAGGATAGTATACTCACGCCCATAACATCTTTCCTGGACATTGATGCAACCAAAAAAATATAGGTTTTGACACTGCAGTATTAAAGATGATTTTATTAACTTTATGGAAAAGGAACCTTTTGCATGTAAAAAATGAATGTTGTTGTTCTGCTCCCAATGCAGAGGTTTAAAAGACATTTGTAAAGGGAATGTAATCTCTTACATTACCAGTCCTACTGTTCTACTCTTGAGTGAGGCTCTTAACCAGAACTGTTTCTGTAAGACACACAACTGTACAGATGTGAACCGTTATGTCGTGCAGTCTGCTCTGTAGCATTCCCAATACAGTCTCACTGGACTGTGAAACAACCATTTCAAGTGCTTATTTTCTACAGCCTGGTAAAACTGTGGGGACAAGGTGAAGTCTGGAAACATAAAAAAATAGAAAAGATCCTTTGAGCAGACCAAAGCTTCTTGTCATGCAGCCGTATCTGGCCCAAACTAAAACTTAATCCCTGGGGCAGGCCAGTTCATGAGAAAGGCAGATCAGTCACAGCTGGGCTGATAGTACAAACTACATGACCTCCCTGACCCCCAAACTTATCTGCCACTGCGGCACTGGGGAGACAAGTAATCCCCAACATCACAACGAGTAATGAAAGACTTCCACACTCATACTGCTGGAATGGATGCCCCAATTGCATCTATGACAGTGTACCCAAGAAAAAAGTACGATAAGTCAAACATATATATGGATAATTATAATTTCAGGATGGCCTATGTTAAATTTGCGGAGTGGAGGCTAATTAAGCAAATTTGTTAAATCGTTAATGATTCTGATACTTCTGCTGTGGACCTGGAAGTATATGGGAATATATAAATATAACCATGGACAAGTCTTCCGAAGAAAACTAGAGACCAGTACATGCTGTAGACCATGTCTCATTCTGTACAAACAGATAATGCACACTAATGATAATACATGTTAGTCTGTTTCTAACATTCATTCAAAGCTAGTTCTGCTAAACAGCTGTGTACTTAAGACTGCGAAAGCACAAGTGTACAGCAGGCACAAGGTACTTCTGATTATAGGCCCAATTCCTTAACCAGTTATGTCACAACTTCTCTGGAAGTGGGGAAAAAATTTTATATAAAACAAATCTAACAAATAACGGTTGAGACCAAATTACAATTAAATGATTGGACACAAAGGAAGTAATAATGGTTCAATTAATGTTTCACAAATACCTTGCCTATCCAGTGTAAATATGTACGTGTATTACACCTGTTCACCAGCGACAGAAAAACATCTTCACAGGACAAGAAGTCGGCAAACAGCTACCTATGGCTGAGCATGTTCTTTCTGGGAAGAGCAGAGGACACTAACTTCAACGCATCATACCAGCATCATTACATCATCAGTAAGAGACCTCACAACATTACCCGATAGGAGCCTTCTGGCCTGTAGCTAGCTACAGACTGGCTGAAACATTATGTAAGCAGTTATTGTCATTATTGTTTCCATTACTGCTAACTCAGGTAACACAGGTGGAAGACAGTTATCAGACACGAGTCTGTAATTACCAACAGTTATCTGAAACGTAACCTTTCCATAATTACAGACTCTGAACACTAAGCTAAGAAAAAGATGAATTACAATTATTGTATTTCAGGACAAGCAATAGCTTGACATGTCAATTATGCCTCTTCTTGAAAAGGAGGAAGAAATTAAGTGGTCCGATGAGAAAAGGAGTGGCGTGGAGCCTATGAACGAGGACAGTAGCTGTGAAGGGAGTTCATTAACATGCCACTGCGCCATCACATTGTCAAAGCTAGCCAACTGCATTCCTCCTTCTCCGTGGGGCAGGCAGGAGAAGCCTTTGGGGGCAAGGGTGTGGGGGCTCATGTTTTCTCCTCTTGACCCCTGAGAGGACAGCAGGGGCCCTGCAGGAGAACTTTCAGAGAGAGATCTCACCTTTTTGCTGCTTCTATCAGCCCTAACAGCCTGCAGTGAGAACTCCTTCAGAGAGCTTTGTTGGAACTGTGCTTCCGTGCTACTTCCACACATGGACGTCAGATCATTTAGCATGTTTGTGACGGTGTGTAAGAATGCCTGTGTGTGCGTGCGTGTCTGTGTGTGTATTAAAAACATTTTACTTAAGCAGATGAAGAGGGACACTTGACAATAAAATAAAAACATGCAAAATAAATGAGGAAACAAGGCAACACAACAGAACTACCATTTGCAAATGTGAGAACTCTAAATAAGTGCCTTCACATTTTGCCAGCAGTGCCAATGTTTTGCTCTTAATATTCTGGTTTTAAATTATTTCATCAATCTAAAAATATGGCTGTGAAATCAACATGAATTAAGGGAACTGATTTATACAGTTATGAGCACTTATTTAGAGCCCAGGGACTTATGAAAGAAAGCTTTAAAAGGAGCAAACCTGATTGGCTGGTGCTGTTGCTGCGTAGGGGACACTTGTGGCAGGAGTTGTTGCTGCAGAGACAGTAGCAGGCGTAGCACTGTACATCATGGGTACTTTTTCAGGAAGGGAACCATGGAAGCAATGAACAGGTAGGTGGAGCATTATGGAAACCATGGCAACAGGTGAGTTTTTTTTAAAGCATGGTGAATATTACATAGCAGCAAGCCATCATTAGGTTACACCAGCAGATGGCATGTGACCACAATGCAAAGCAAGAAAGCGTGGTGGAAAATAACAAAAAGAGGAAGAAGCTGATTACAATCACAGTGCAGGAAATTTAGCAATATAATCAGTCACAACCCAGAAAGTTCTTCTCCTATTGATTATAATGGGAAAAACAAACAAAAAAGAATGCGATCAGGATGACATGTTAAAAATCTGCAATGTCTTACACTCAATATCTTGAAAATGTTGAGTGTAACAAGACAGATCAGTTGAGAACATGACGAAGTGACCAAATTTCCTACTTCACAGTGCTCAAAAACAGCAAACTTGCCACCAACATGACTGTTTGGAATATGTCTTTCTATATTTTTGATTTTAAATTTCATTTCAACTGGGGACAACAGCAATCGCGGTGACAAATGTTTTCAATTTCTCAAACACGGAATAAAAAGTTATGATGAGCAATGACACACTCTAATTGTCAGGAATTAAAAAAAAACAAGGCAAAAAACAACAGCACGATTTTACAGGCGAGTTAAAAACGCACTATTCAGGGAGCACTGAAAACAAATATTTAAGTCTTGTGCTTAAAACTTAAAGTCTTGTGAGTGGCTGTTCTGTTTGGGCAGCACCCTGAAAACCTTGTTTTAAATCACCTGTAAGAGACTATGTCACATGTGCCCCATTAGAAGCGAGATCAGAAGGAAGACAGGACCTACCAATGCTGGTAGCAGGAGTCATGCACAAGACCGACCCTGTACAGGCACGCAGAGGAAAGTGAGCAGAGGTTAGCAAAGGTGACTGCAAAACCAGCTTAGACACGCCTCTAACGGTGTGCTTAAAACATTCTTAACATGGTTATTGTTGCTGCATGGTGCATTTGTAGTTTTTAGATCGAAAGACAAATACGTCTTGCATGCAAACAGGCCCAGTATGTGTGCAAATTGAGGACTGACAAAAAAATACAAACAACACACATGGACAGGCGAACAGAAAAGTCAATAAGTGTCAGGCAAAGTTGAGTGGAAACCAGTTATACCTGTGAACACACATGGTGTGGGCTGAACAAAGGTTAGTGTTAGTGAAAAATTCACAAAGGCTGTTAATGAAAACAGGTTTAGCAGACTGCGGGGTGCTGTGGTGGAATACTTAACAGCACACAATAACACCTTTCACTGACAGGGAAAACAGCGTAGAAAAACAAGACAGCAAGCGGTATGCCCCACTATCAATGCAAAATATTCTTATTTCTATGAGGATACAGCAGATATGACTAAAGATCTTTACCCTCAACAAAGTGACCATTTTACCCTAACTGAAATATGATTTACTCATTTATTAAAAATTCAACACTATCAGTATCTGCTATTGAAACGAGTGCCGTTTTATGTTAGGTGATTTAAACTATTATTGATAATACTATAGACGCCTCTGCAATAGCATCTCACTGACATTTGTAAGTGTCAAAAGTGTCTGAAACAACAGTAATACACAAAAAATAAATTATTAGGTGGTGATAATTATTTAAATGATTAGGAATTATTTAAAGTCTAACATCTTCCATATTACAACAGGCAGGTTCCTCTTCCTCAGAAGACATACGCTTTAAGACTGATGTGTGACTAAACCCCACATACAGCTAAAATACCTCTGAGAATGCACTTAATGTAAATGCTAATATCGTGTAAATACAAAGCAGTCTGTGTAATTGGCACCTGGTATTATTTGTACTTAACCCTGGATTAGGCAGAGTGATGTGTGTGAAGCTGCTGTAAGTCACAGAAAAGAGAGTGCTCATTCAGGAAAGAGAAAAAACAGCAGATTAGAGGTTGTTCTACTTAACACATACACACACATACACGCACGCACACACACACAGCTCAACCTGACACACGCATTCCCCTCTCATACACACACTCTACCCATCATACACTCCTGATACCCCAGGACAAGAGGCCAGTAAGGGTGTGGGATTGTATTGCATCCAATGCCACAAGGTGGGCCTTGAAGCATTCAGGTGTGCGTTTGTGTGTGTGCATCCATGCATGTGTGAAAATCAGCAGAGGGGAGGAGGGGATCATCGTCAGGTCACACAGTGGGTCTTGCCGTCCGGGGTCTACCTGTGGGGAAAAAGGCTGCGGGCTGCTGGAGCTGTGAGCTTGCCAGGGCCTGCTGGTAGTGCAGCATGCTGGGACTCAAGAGAGTGCTGCCTCCGTTGGTCTTCTCCAGCGCTGGCCTCTTGGGCAGTGGCTGCAGGACACCGTGGGGGAAGGCCTGCAGGAAGGGACATTCCATTATCACTGGAGCTCAGTCAGCAACACCATTACATCACATGTCTAATGCACAGTTTCTGGTCCATTACTCTGTGTTCATATCATTACTACTGTGCAACATACATTACAGTTAGAAATTATTATTACACAAACAGAGCAATCAGTCCTTAGCAATTCAGTTAGAAATTATTAAACTTTTAGTAAAGCAGCACAAATATTTATGTTAAGTACTTCTTCACTTTATTTATTTACAGCATGGCAAATGAGTCCACACATAAATACTGGATGAATATACTTGATTTAAAAATAAAAAGTGAAATTAAAGAAATTAAACTCTGTGAGATGCTACAAGTCCATTAAAAGCTACATGCAAAGCAAAAGGTGAAAGGTCAAAGTACCAGATCTACAGTTGCCTCGAGGGGTCGCTTCATTGCTTTGGCAGTCGACTGAGTCTTTAAATAGCAGGCAGCGAGCACATGATGGCAGTGGGCCAATGGGATTCAAGCGTATTAACATACAGGTAACAGCAAGCAGAGGTGCATCATGGGGGACAGCATTGCATTGTGGGTAGGTGAGAGGGGAAGGGAAAAAAAAACAAAATAATCTGAATGCAGTATACCACATACAAAACCATACGCATGCACAAACAAAAAGAACTGTTCCAAAGAAACACACTGCTAAGTTTTGAATTAGTACGGAAGCAAAAAGCAACTACGACACCATTGTTAAATGCACAGGGAATTACATAATTCATAATGCATAAAAAGAAAACTTATAATTTACATTGCAATTATTAGGTAATTATGAGTTAAAGCTCAAGGCATAGCTGTATATAATTTAACTAGGTTACCAGTCTAATTGTACCAAATAACAGATATGAATACTAATAGTGTATACACTAATTCATTGTACTGACTGAATGAGAAAATAACAATGAAACATACAAGACTATAAGCGCTACAGTAAGATGCCTTTTCTACACAGGAGGGCACCCACGGGTACACTTGGCAATACATGCATTTTTACTGAAAGATACACACAATAAATTCCACATGGAAAATGATCATTTTAGTAATCTGTGCTTATTCAGACCATTTCAACACTAACAGGGCCACTCAAAGCCATTAGGCTAATATGCGTGGCAACTGTTTTATAGTCAGGGTCTGTGGGAGATGGCAACAGTATTTAGAGCACAGAATTTTCATTGTGTAACTGTCATCATTCGTGTTTGAAAAGCTCTTCTTCAAATTAGCCAGAAGGTAAGTTAAACAAATCTTTAGCTTGTTCGTTCAATGTTGCCCGTAAGACACAAGCAGGTATCTTTCAGAAAAAATTGTTTTGTGAAACACTCTTTTGCATCAGGAGAAATGGCTGCATTGCTTTGGAAAGGAAGCAAACTTTGATGGGTTTACTACTTCCGTCAGCTTGAAATAACACTAATTTAACTGTGGTCACAGTTGTGCTACTGCATAAATAAGAGATATGAAAATTAAGCACAAGCCAAACTGAGCACAAAATGTGGAGCTCTGTTTACTTACGTCTGCTCTATTTTACTGTAAATTGTCCATATGAAACCCATTCACACCATTTTAGATGTCAATAGGTGGTCACTCTTTATACAGCCTGTCACTGCTTATCGATGAACTCTCAGACTAATACAAATTTATATTTCAGATACTGTACGCCTAAAATATAATGATGGTAATGTTGTAGGTTTTAAGGTATTTAGAAAGCTACCATAATAAAAAGTTTTCCTTTTACTCAGTACCAATATCCCATGCAAAAAAGAAAAAAAAAACAAATGAAATGTGTGTGTGTGTGTCTGTGTGTGTGTAGGGGGGGGAGGGCATGGACTGACTGACAAACATAAAAAACAGGAAAATTATAAACACGTCAAAAACAAAATGCGTGGAAGATACCAGAGATACTGTAAATGCATGAAACCATGGCAGGAGCACAAGGAGCTCCAACATGTAGAAAGGACAGCTGAGAACGTAAACAGCATGCAAGCTCAAGTTAGTCCTGCCACCCGCGTAAACGCAGTCAGCCTGCCACCCGCGTAAACGCAGTCAGCCTACTACCCGCGTAAACGCAGTCAGCCTACCACCCGCGTAAACGCAGTCAGCCTGCCACCCGCGTAAACGCAGTCAGCCTGCCACCCGCGTAAACGCAGTCAGCCCTATGGTTAATACTGATTCTAACAACCAGCCTGAACTGTTGTTCAAAAAGATGGCTGATTATAAGTATGCCCAGAAACAACCAGAGGCTAACGTAAATGTACCAGGTCCTGAACAATAACAAGAAGTAGGACCCTCGCTACTGCCCTCACCATATGAGCCTTAAGGACAGCTAAAATGGCAAAATAACATTTCTGAGTATTAGTCTTCACAGTAATGATAATTCCTTTGTAAATATAAGCAGTGCTTAAAGTGTCAGCGATGTTTGAGTGTGCAGACGCAGACATACTATCAGCCTGTGTTTGCCTTAATGTGAGGAACGACAAAAACTAAATCTAATCAGACTTATATTTCAAATAATGACCACAGAAGGACTTAAAACAGTATATATATAAATATACATTTGTGTGTAGTATATGTACACGATATATGTGTGTAATAATTTTTCTTGCTTACAGTACATTGTTCCCCAGAGCACAGTGAATTCACTGCTAACAAAGCTGTTGGCCTGTAAATTCACAGGCTGTCTGGCTGTGTAGTCTAGCACAACCTCAGCAGACCCCCTCGTGTCTCCCTGTCACTGAGCAGTGAGGATGAAGCCTTGAAGCACACTGATGACCACTTACACACAGCAAGCATCTGCAGATCTCACTACTAACACTCACGGCATGCATTCATGGCTGCACTGTCAACTGCTTTCAGGTGTTTAGTGCCTTATGAACTTTTTAATCTTCAAGTTTATCTTCGAAAATATAAATCTTGATATAATAGAAACCGCAAACAATGGCCTAGAGTGTACCAAAATATTTTCTCCAAGAGTTTAAAGAAATTGTACATACGACTTAACGTCATGTGCTGCACATTCTACACCTCGGTGAACCTGTGGAGCGTCACACGCATACATAAAATTCTGTAGGATCTTCCCTTGCAGCTTAATTACAAAGCAATAAAACAGTGCTCCACATTTCATGTACAAAACACTAGCAAATAATGAACACACACAGCCACCCAAAACTACTGAACAGCTACTGCTGGAGGGTTTTGTGATAACTAGAAAACGCTCTCCAACACTGTGAGGATGTATTGTGATGCACAACAGAGTACATATGTGTTCTTTAAAATGTCCTAGATGGACTGAATGAAGGCAGAGCTGCTATGGCATCACACTGGCCTCCTGTATTGCAGGTGTGTTCAGAAGCCACTCCAGAGTAGACTGTTCAGGTCCCTTGTGTGAAAGGTCAGTGTCCGGATGGGCCCTTACCACGGTGGCTGCGGCCGTCTGCGCGGCCACGGCGGTCTGGCTGGCCTGGTGCTGCGCCGCCTTGATCTTAGCCTGCAGGTGTGCGGGGGGGTGGAAGTACTTGCACTTCTCCCGCGAGCAGCGGCTCTTGATGTAGTCCATGCACACGGTGACCGTGTTGTCACTTGTGTCAATCATGGGGCTGTCGCTGGGATGCGCGAAGCGGCAGTCCGTCTCGCCCCGCGCGCAGTTCCCACGCTGGAACTCCCGGCACACCTGCACGCACAAACACGCGAAAGAGCAAGGCAGGGAAAGCACACAAATGCACAGTTAGTACAACGTACATCAAACATCTACATGTTAAAATTTCGCGTTAATTAAACGTGAACATGTGATCAATACAATGGCAATCCTGCTTTTGTATTTGGAACTGATATAAAGAGTCAGCAAAGACAAATAAAATTTTCTGACAATTTCACATTTATTTATACTCAAATTGGATTTTTATAGAAACGTCCTTTTATGATATTACAGTTGTATAATTAAGTTTAGATAATTTGAATGGTATAAGACCAAATGAATATTGTACAAACTGGCGCCCGATTGCTTGCTAAAACATAGTCTGCATTATGTTATGTGTAAAAACAAACTGAACAGCGCATTTTGTTGGTGAGTACTAAGCACTGAAAAATCGTTCACACCAGTCTAAACAAACAGTGTTCACAAGCTCTGATCCCTCCAATGAGAGCAGGTAGAGAGGGGCCAGCGGGGTCCCAGTGGGCAGGACTCTGAACCAGGATGCCCTGAGCCTCTCTACCTCCAATTTGTCGGTCCGCAACAGCTTCTGTGCAGAGGATGAGCCCGGCACTGACACAGGTGGACTCCCGGGCATGATGACAGGGGTACTGGGGAGCATCTCGGTGGGAACCAGCCCCATCCCGTGGGTCATAGGGGCCAGATAGGGGGCATAGCTGATACCTGGGCTTGTTCCCAGGCCTTGAGTTACAGGAAACGTGGGCTGCGGAGGACAAAACCAAACACTCTACAGTGAGACAGGTTTGCGCATTTTCTGCACAAATGCTCTGTCTGCACAGAACTGTTGTGCTCATGACTATAGCTGAGGACACCGAGGTCCAGACCTCACATCAACTTTTTGGTCTTGTGATCAATTAATCTATATTTTCACCCGCCTATACACAGTGGACAAAGATGACAAGGCACACTTGTCAAGAATGATTATAAAATGTTATCAAAACAGAACCGCACATTATAGAACAACCAATCAACAATTCTCACAAAATCTTGTGGCTTTACAATAGAAAAATAGCCAGAACTACTGATTTCTAGCATACAAATTAAAATCTTCATAGTGTAGCAAATGCTTTATGGGAAATGTGCATGTAAACTGAAAGAAGGTACTATGATGTTTAATTATTATTCATTATTATTACAACTGAGTAGCTGTATTTTACATTTTGGCACCTCGTCTGTGTGAGTGGAAACAGGAGAGAAAACATTAAGCAATTTTTTTTAAATAAGTGCCTACTGAAAAAACCTTTCAGTTGCTGGAAGTGACAATGACAGTAGCTTTGACACACTTAATCACTTTGACACAGTATTACAAAAATGTTCATAATAATAATTCATATTTGTTTTTTTTTTGTTGTATTCTGGAAATGAGAATACACGAAACTAATGGTACAAAATATATAACATTTTTTTATAATGGGGAAATAGCAACAGGTAAGAGAGGCATGCGGTTGGACTGTCAGACTGAGCATTAGGTCACCCTCCAGATGTCTCTCAGTTCACAGCGTCACAGCAGTGAGCCCTTAACGTTCACTGTGTTTGGCAAAGTCGCTGTGTCCTAATCACATTATGAGAGAACAGGAATCAGTGTGTGATTAATATTCACAGAGGTAAGCAGCGCAGTCCAAAGGCTGAGCTGCGTCTCTGCACTCCCAGCAGGATGGGAGGGAGGCGTGTTCTCATCACCCGCAGAGAGAGGACATGGGGGCGGGGCACACACTCACCACGGGCTGCATCCCAGTGCCGGGTATCACAAACTGCATGTGCTGCGCCAGCATGGCTGCTGCCGTCTTCTGCTGGATCAGGTTGTTGCGCCCATTTATTTCCAGCTGGGTCTTTAGGTGTGCTGGCGGGTGAAGGTACTTGCAGTTCTCTCTCGTACATCGACCCTGCAATGCGTCGCGAGAAAACAAAGACAGGAAATCCAGGCCACTTTTAAGACTCTATAACAGCTTTAGTCCCTGCAGATTGAACAGTCAGCGACAGCCGCATGAAAAACATCATTTATGTGCAACTTTAGGCTTATTAATACAAATATTCATCTTGCCCAAAATAAAGCCTTGTCCAGCAAATGGCAAAGCAGAAACACTATGCAAGTGAAAC
The DNA here is from genome assembly GCA_025773905.1 of Chitala chitala. Lineage (NCBI taxonomy): Eukaryota > Metazoa > Chordata > Actinopteri > Osteoglossiformes > Notopteridae > Chitala > Chitala chitala. The sequence goes on from JABJVR010039157.1 coordinate 29,239, forward strand.
TGTTCTTCACCCCTCTGAGAGCTTCACACTTGAATCCAGAGGCCTGTGAGAACCTATGTAAGTGTGGAATCAGGGCTTATCCAATCAGTGTTCACATAGAAATACGTTCTGCTGGATGTTACATTGGTATTTATTTTTCCAAAAAGCAGGTTAAAAGAAAAAAGGGTCCAAACAGATTGCTTAACACCTCACTGGGCCATTTAACAGTTATTGGAGGTAGATCCATGATAAAATTAGAGACAGGCTATTCCCACATGACTGACATGCAAACAGTCCACAACAAACTTGCAAACCAAAACAATGGAAAAGTCATACAGTGCATTACTTCAGTGCCATCTCAGTCAGACACTCTGCTAGTGTATCAAGAGGAGAATCGAGTTTAAAGTCAGAAATAATACAATACCCCCTAATACATAACTAATTTGTTCCTGCTAAATGTAATTAAAGTCTATAAAACTCAATTATCGCATTAATGAAGATGAAAAATATTGTAATGCCCCCCAGCGCTATTTCAGATTTGTTGTTTAGGAGGACACCTCTCTTCTGGCTGAAGGGAATGATGAAAAATACCAGCTGCACAATGCCTCCAATGCCTTCTAAAATAGCAACCACCACACAGGTATTCCCTTCATTGGGTATATCTGCAATATAAACAGCTCTTACCTACAAGCTGCTAAAATTCATTAGCAAATACAAAGCTTCTGACAGGTCAAAGACTTCCATGCAGGCCTGGTTTTGGAAGAACCTTTGAAAATGCCCTTTTGTTATTACACCAGCTCAGTGTACGCATCTATCAAAGGGAGGCTTAAGCAACAGCAGAAGAGCCATTCTTCCTCAGCAAACAGCAACCAGTAGAGGATGGCCTTAGGAATAGCAGGAAAGCCAGAACAGCTGAGTGTACAACAGTGAACAGAGGGAGGGGGAAGGAACATCAGGAAGCTCAGAAAACGTGTCCATGCCCACTACTGGCTCTCTCCACCCTACGCCCAATCAGTCCTGTCCCCACAAAGTCAGCAACGCAGTAGCCCTATAACAACACTGTGAGATCTCCATGTCCATAAATAACCGAAACAAAATCTGACTAATTACTGATGTGCCCATTAGTCTTACTGCTTTTTAAATTCCAATCCTCCATACTGAAGGAACTGAGTGCATCGCTGAATTAACGACAGCGAATATGTTCTACATATAGCATTTAAATTCCTGGGAGACTGAAATGAAAGCTTCTAATTTCATAAACAGTCTACAGCTATTTTCATTTAACCCATTTATACTTTGCCCCTTAAGATGCTAATTATTCCAAAAAGCAGCACCCAAGGGAATTTAAATCTCTCTGACACAAGCACAACGCTCAATGAGTAAATAAGAGTTGAACATGAAATTTCTAGAGTTGTGTTCCAGTTAAGTGAATTTATATCTATTGTATTTACCAAGATCAGTTCAATCTTTGTAGTCAGTCAAGTCATTTATGCAGCATGCATCTGACTGGTTTTCTACAGCACTGCTGTGGTGTTCTCTCAGTAAACAAACCTTCACAAAGTTATGTGTCTTTCTTAACAAGTTACATTGTTTTTGTATAATCATGATATTTTTACATTAGGTAAATATACTGATTTTCATTTTGATTCAGAGACAATCTGAATTTGAAATCAAATCATTAGGTGACATGTCTATATATTTAAAGCATAGATTTATAGCTAAAATATGTGAACAGCTTTTATTATTACTCAGTTAAATTAGAAATGAACTCCAATATTTCAACATAAAGTGCTTGTAAGTACTGTAGAGAGCATAATGAAATAATCTTAGCTCTTATTTAAAGTGTAACCAAATTTAATCCGTACATTCATGCTGGGTGTTCATTACCTATAGTGGTATATGTGAAGAAGAAGTGGTATATTGTATTTCTTTTGTGTTTGTTCTGCTGGTATGTAAAACATGCAGTATGCACTGGGTTTGTCTTCTGAAAATATGGCTCTCTGCCTACATCTAATAATTAACTTAAAAATTTTAACATAGAGGTTATGAATATATAATACATTTTGTACGAGGTTACAAGAGCTGTTGACGCTCTGCCACGTCCTCCACTATCCCCTGGGCGTCAGCACTACCTGCCAAAGCACAGGTGTGATGCCGGCCATATGAGCCACACCTCAGGGCTGTAAATCTGATCATCTTAACAGGAAACTGCTGACACGGCGAAGTGAGCAGAGCACCTTTAATACACTCACGCCTTCTTTCTGCTGCGGCACCGATTTCAACAAATCCTCTTTTCCCCACCAACTATGCACATGATAACCAAACTAATGCTGTATTGCTCTGTCACCAAACTGATGTTTCCATTAGCTTTACTCTTTGTGACATCTATAATACACCACTATCACATTACATTAGCATAAAAATACAGTTAAATTATCTATGTTTACACATAATGATAAATACAGATTTAGTTTTCATTGACACAAAGTTGGTTTCCAAATCTGGACCAGATTACTGGACACACAGGATGCAAAGAAATCCTGCTTTCAATAAAAGCGAGAAAAAAAACCCCACACACAGAAACACTACATCTCCAGGCAGTGGATTATACAGCCTCTTACAAACCCATCCTGCAGACATGTTTATTCATTATAGTGATTTTGATTAAATGTATACATTTGTTTTGGTTAAGGCTTTTACAGAACTACATTATGTTTTTATTATATAAACACTTAAAAAAATACTTGGCTATTAATGTTATTTCTACTAGAGACAAAGCTAAAAGAACAGCGCAGCAGACAAGGCATTCATAAGTTTTAAATACTTGCTGTGGCTCTGAAATAATCGTACTTACAGTAACCTGTACAATGAGAGATGTCCTGCTATTGTTCACTCATATCAACTTCTTTAATATCCATCCATCCATTATCTTTACCGCTTATTCCTAGTGAGGGTCGCGGGGAAACCTGAGCCCATCCCAGAGCACATGGGGCGCAGGGCAGGGGACACCCAGGGCGGGGCGCCAACCCACCACAGGGCGCGCGCGCACACACACACACACACACACACACACA
>JABJVR010039167.1:0-16847 GCA_025773905.1 Chitala chitala
GCTCTGGGATGGGCTCCAGGTTTCCCCGCGACCCTCACCAGGAATAAGCAGTTAAGATAATGGATGGATGGATGTATTTTGTCAAGTGCCGCTCTGCTAACTACCACTAGAGGTCAGGTTTTTTGTTCCTTTTCCAACAGCACAACGGTCAGTATTGGAAAGGTACTACATTCAGTATTTAACTTAGAAGAAACTGTGGAAGAAAATAAATTAGGACTTAAGAAGAAGCAAGTCTCTTTGTTTTGGAAAATGTGAGTTCTTTGTTCCACTGAGAATGTCGTTACATGGTAAAATGGTTAAACAAGGTTAACCTCATGGGACCCTGTGACTTCATGTGTGAACATTGAGTTTTGGCTTCCGTTTTCCCACTATATTATTTCTATTCCTTTAAAACAGCTGAACTCATATGAGGATATCAGTTTTTCCACATACTGCTTCCTGTTTGAAAACTTCATTTAGTTTTTTTATTATCAGGTCCAATTAGGCACAAATAGCATAACATAGTCTAGGTCTGATTTTTTTAACCAAAAATATGGGGCATCATGCTCATAGGAAGCATGCATTCAATGTGTCCTTTTTCCAGTGAAAAGCTACACCAATATATGAGTGTACAAAAATGACTGTAAAATATGTTCTTTTTCCAATAAAAATGAATAGCAGGGGTCAAGATATATAAGTAAATACAACTTGTGTAATATAATGTGTGTCTGCAGTTCATACAAAATAAGTACACCTGACTTTCCTTTTATTATGCAGATATAACTGAAGATTTTCACCTGTATTAGGGTATTAGTCTTATTTGCCTAAGGTTGAATTTCTGTGTGTTTAATGTTTCTGTTGTGACACAATTGCTGTATATGCAGAAGTATTACATTGACACTAGAGCTTTAAGGTACAGAGTTCCTAGTCTATGGAATAGGCTGCCTGGTTATGTTAGGGATGCCGAATTGGTCTCAGTCTTTAAATCCCAACTGAAGATCTACATCTTTGATTTAGCCTTCCCACAACAGTCTCCATGTAATTAATGCTGCTGGCACATGCTGTACATGCCAGTGTACCTCTGGTTTTTGTATGGGACTCGCAGTGTTTGAATTATGTGCTGACCCCTTTCTGCAATCGTCCTGTGTTCATGTGTGCACCCAGTGCCTGCCTGGGCACCATTTGAGTTGAATGTCTTGTTGGAGTTGTTGCTGACATCTGGTTTTTCCCTTTCAGATGGGGTCTTTGCCCAAGCCATGCCATGGGCCTGCAGAGTTACTCCTACACCTAGAGCACAGAAGGACTCTATAGTGATACAGTCATAGTCTCCATTATAAACTTAGTATTCTGTAATGTCAGCATGCCCAGGAGGGGCTGGGCAGCAAGTCAGCCTTGGGCCCCCAGAAGTTTTTTTTTCTCCACATTGTGGAGTTTTTGGTGACTCTCCTCTGTTGTTGTCTGGCTTTATCTTTAACTTGAATCATCCACCTGCTGTTAATTCTGTATTATCTGTAACTTCATCCTGTAAAGCACTTTGAGGCAACTTGTTGTGAAAGGAGGAGAAAGAAAACTCAGTAAAGGCTCTCTACTCTCACTCCTTAGGTCTTTCCTCAAAACATATTCCAGCTCACTACAAAACTTAAAAATGTTTAAATTTTAACAGCCCCCTTCAAGCAATCCCTAAAAGGTTTTAAGAACATAATTTTCTATTATGTTTAGCAATTTTAAACAAAATAATATTTAGGTATTCTCAAATCTTCACAGCTGGGCATTACTGCTGCCAACATTAGTGATGTTATTAAGACATTTTTAACTTTGTCAGAACTCTCAAAAGTATCATTGAGATGCAATTGGTTATGTAAATGTACACTTTATATATGTTATATTCCTCAGACATTTCTTAGTAAGTATGCTACTGTTTGGAGAAAAGGAGTTAGAAACATGAACAAGTTAAATATGCCATGGCTTTCCCGTGAAGGTCTACTTCATAATAACTTTGATGAATTTGTCTTGCCTTGTTGTGAAATCACCAGTGATGGAAAGACTGCCTGGTGCAGTCAAACAAGGTGAGTTAAGACTACAGAAGAAATGTTATTGGACATGGATGATTTTCTTACATTGAGTGACTAATGCAACTCTTTTATCATTTACAGTATTGAAAAGTTTGTTAAAACCCACCACAGCTTTGTCCATATTGATATTTTTGCTTCCATTTTGATATTCACCATGCTGTTTCTGTGAGTTCTGAGAAAATGTCAAACTGCTTATTTTGTAGTTACCGAGAGCAAAGTAACGTGTAATAATCCTAGTTAACCAGACATCTGCAAACATAACTTACAAGACCTAATTTGAATGTAATGATATTATCTTACAATATTTTACTTTGCATTTCGTAATGGTTTTGCCCGTACCTGGTATGGAAAGTAAGTAGTGCAGAGCGAATAATGCAAAGCGGTACTCATTTGCGTTGTTTGTTATTATCAAAATTTATATTTATGACAGCAACTGTGTGAAATATGTGATAAATTCATTACCATTAATGTCAACCTGAAGCAAACTTTTAATTAATTATTTTTCATTCACGTTTATTTTGCCTGGAAAATCCATTGATATTTAAAATCTCTTTTCAAAATGTCCTGAAAAAAAAACAGTATAAACGTAGCGATCCATGATTTATTTTTCTTGTACCAGTTTTTCTTTACAAAGTTGTTATGCAGATGTGTTAATGAATTGAATTACATTAAAATTACTATCAATGCAGTCAGTAATTGTTAGTTTTAGTGAAATACATGTGCTTTATATAATATATGTATAACTATGGAAGTATAATTATTTAATGGCACCTCTGGAATTAAGAATGTTCCTGGTGATTAATAATGACATTTTAATAAAATGGAAAAGTTCATTCCCTGTTTGTGGGGATTCTGTTGTCCAAGTTGAGTTGGGTTTGAGTCCCACTTTTGACAGTTTTTTATGAAGATATACAACCTCTGACGTTAACTGGTTTTTGAAAATGTTCTTGATATGAAAAATTTCCATCAAATTCAAGCCGAATACATGAAATGTACTCAGTCAGCAATTGAGGGCTGTCTTTATGAACTGTTTATCAGAATGTGATCTAAGGTTAATTTCGTCTCACCTAGTTTCTGGTGTCCCAGTGGAGGGATGAGTTTGGCTCCCATGACTGACACCTTTTTAGAAAGATAGATGGCCACTGATTTCTGATTTTGTTACAAAAAATTTCCATGTCAGTCAAGCTTATTACACCATTTGAAAAGTGATTGAGGGCTGTCTTTATTTAGCACCCATTAGAATGGCTGAGTGGCAGTAGGCTCAGAGTTAGTTAGCATCCCATCTATGGTGCGTCTAGTCTCTGTTCCAAGACAAATGCCCACTTACATTAATAGAGTTTAAAATATGTTTTTATTATTCATATTTCTATCACATTCAACTGTTCTACATTAAATGTTCTTCTTGTACAGTAATTGAGGGCTACTTTCAGTCAAGACCTACGTCCTCTCCTGTGTCCTACAGTCTGCCAGAGGGAAGAGACTGGTTGCACCCCTGCTGAAGAATGGTTGACCTGGGCTCTTCTCATCTCTGGTGTCTAAATGGTGGAATGAACTGCCCATTGCTTTGAGGACTTCATCATCGCTGTCCATGTTCCTAAAGAAACTGCAGACTCATCTCTTCAGGGAAAACCTCAGCATTTGACCCTCATCTTCATCAGCTCTGCTTCTTTAATCTTCCCAGTATGTAAATGCTGTCTTTATACCATGTGTTATAACTAATTTAACATTTTCTTTCTTTTTTGTAATTTAGACTGTATCTTGCTAAACTGAACCTTGTGCACTTTGACTACAGGTCAACACTTACTGTAAGCTGGATTCCCAGATATTGTTGACCTCATTTTAATATGCAAGTGTACTGAATGTATTTGTTAGGTACCTAAGGAAGAATTTTCCTAACATGTACTATTACTCATCTGTAAGTCATTTTGGACAAAAGCGTCTGATAAATGAATAAATGTAAATGTAAGTGTTCGTTACAGAACCATCTGTCAAAATGACAGAGTGGTTTCAGTTACAAGACTCCAGGTGAGTGCTTTTCTATCTGTGGGGTTTCTGGTCTTCAAGCACAGGAATGGCTTTGAATTGTACTTTTCATAGCTTTTTATCAAGATAGACACCCCCTGATGTTTACAGATTTTTGAAAATATTTTTGACATCCAGTGCTACCGCTACAAAGCCTGAAACACATGACCCTACAATCCTAAAATAAAATGTGTATAAAAACCAAAGTAAAACATAAATATAAACACACATGTAATGTTGCCATTCTGTGCTTGTGAAAAAGCATGTTGCATTTAGAAGGTTCAGGAAGGAGTTTTTGGAGTTTAGGAAAGGTGTTATATGACATTAAAAACACTAGATAACATTCATTAACAGTAATGGAATCAGAAAACTGGAGCCCCACTCTGGAGACAGGTCTTGGGGGAGGGGTTTGTTGGCAGGCACTCGGTAGTCAGGACATTACCCATGGGGCCCAGTCGGGCACAGCCCAAATGAACTACACAGGACCATCCTCTTGTGGGCCCAACAAAAGCAGGAGGAGTAGTAAGGGTTGGTGCATTGGATTGCACCGGCATGACTGATTATATCAGCAAATTTTTCAAATGTGCACAATGCAATCCATACATAAGAGATCTAGTTTGACCAAAACAACTGTTTATTGTATTTCAATAAGTTGGTACTCTATCCAGGGTGTACCCTGACTATGCCCAGTATTGTCTGGGATAGGTGACAGGCCACCCATGACCTTGTTCATGACAAGCAGTTGAAAGGAGATTGAGTGGGTGAGCATTCTTTCAGCCAATGGTATAGTTGTCTTTTTGGCTTGTTATATTGGAAAAAAGTCTCATCTTAACCCGGCTATATTCCTTTCTACTTCTGTAAACATTTAGAAATATGCTGAAAATAACTGCAGTACATTAGAAAACCTTTAGAGAGAATTTAAAGTTCACTTCAGCCTTACAGAACTATAGCACAAACACATACCTTGTTTTGGGCAGTTATAGAAAATAGAAATATAAGCCTACTCTTCAACATCTTTTTAGACATTCTCTCTCTCTCTCTCTCACACACACACACACACATATATCACTGACATACATCTACACATCTACAGATCACGTGAATGTACAGTACAAATCATCTAGTTGAACTGAACATTTATGAAATGCTGCAAGTATGCCAGACAGGCTCAGTGTCACAGTTTGTATTACCACAGTCTGTGTGACTCAAATATTTAGTGGTACTGACTTGTCAGCGTCACACCCTTACGTATTTGGAGATACTCTTTACTGCTAATGTCCAACGTCCATCACTGTAGAAGGTAGGTCTGTTTTACCACTGGTAAAATTGCACTGTTTTTATCTGTAACTGAAAGACAGTGATAGAAAGACAAAAGAATATATGGCCTTTGATGTTAACATATCAAATCATTATGGAAAAATACATTTTTATTACTAACTTGACTAACATTTCATTAAATGCTGAGGTGCTCTAAGTAATGCTAATATATATAAAACTGATAAAAAATTGGCTGTATATCTAAACTGAAATCAATATAAATAACCAAAATAAAGGAAATCTTTCAAGATTATTTAATAAATTTACGACATCGTCATTACAATTAATCTGTTACAAAGTATTCAACATTATACAGTTCATTAAAATTACAATGTATATTTTTGAAAGTATATTATTGTATATAGTTCACGATTGATGCAGCGTGTTATTCCAGCCTGTTTTTGCATTTCTCATAGGTCGTATTATTAGCATCCGACTATGTGAAATAGCACCACGGACATTTTAATTTCCCACGGAAACCTAAACACACTCAGGCTTTGGTTCCAGTCCCAGTGCCAGTTCCAGTGCCAGTTCACAGCCTGCAGCGATTGACCCATTTTAACATAATATACTTGCAGCTTGTTCCTTTCAGAGAAAAAGAGAGAAAAATCAGTTTCACCAAAAGCATGTTTTGGACGTATTAAACTGCACATAGATTTGCTGAGTGGCTGGTAGACGAGGGGGGAGTCTGGCATTTTTCCCTTGGCCGGCTTAAGCCCCATTGAAAATCTGGGAATTTCAGGGATAAACAAGAAATACCTGTACTTATATTTAAAACCATATTCAGAACATATATATCTGCACTGGAAGCATGTTGGAGTGGTGGTTAGAACTGTTGCCTCACACCTCCAGACCTGGTGTTTGATTCTTGACGCCGTGTGTGTGTGTGTGTGTGTGTGTGTGTGTGTGTGTGTGTGTGTGTGTGTGGGGTGTTTGCGTGTTCTCCTTGTGCTTCGTGGGTTTTCTCCTGCAAATTGAAAGAAATGCAAGTTAGGTTGATTGGTGTGCCCAACTTGCCTGTGGTGGGTTGGCACCCTGCCCTGGGTGTCTCCTGGGTTGGGCTACAGGCTTCCCTGTGACCCTTAACAGGATGAAGCAGTGTAGAAGATGACTGACTGTATCTGTCCTTTGACTTTTTTTTTAGCAAGAAATACACAATATTATTTTACTGGTTAATGAGAATTATAGTTGTTTGAGTGTTATCTTTAAAATCAAAACTTAACTTTAGAAACAATGTGTTATGAAAAATTAGTCAAAGTCATATAAAGATGAAATGTGTAACTATTAAGATAACAGTTCAGATTTCGATAGATGCTACATGTCGTCTGAGTATGTTTAATTTATCTCTGAAACACTCTCACCTGGCTCTGGCAACATAAGCTCTTCTGAAAAACATTCACATATTCATCTCAGCACAAAGAGGCAGACAAACTGAGATAGCTTTATGCATCATTCAGCATTATTAAAGGATGTGCTTTATATTATATGATAGTATAAAGGATCGATCACTAGCTAATGTTTAGGCAAGTTATATTAACTCACTTAACTAACCACATGATAAGTTAGCCAGTGAATAGTATAAAAGACTTTAAGATTTGGTAACTTCCCTGAAAATGGTCTAGATTTGTCCCTGGATCATATTAAATGATCTTTCATTTCAGTATAGCGCCACATAGATCCTGTTTTTACTTGAAGTGGGAAATAGCTGCTTCTTATGGCACAGTAACATTTCTGAACTGCAGCAATAGTTTAAACTGTTACGATGAGAGAATCAGAAGATTGGATGACCTTTTTTGGCGTCAGTTTGTATTGATATGTATACAGTATCCCACGTATAGGTTTCTAAATAGGTAATTCATGTAGAGATGCCATCTCATTTTTATACTCACAGTTTGAAGAGAAAATTGCTTACTTTGAACAATGTATGGATTTTCTTATAATTAATTATATGCTTGTTAATACATATTTTTTTCTGTTTTGCACGCAAATGAATATGTATAATCTGCAATACCTCCTTTTAGTGACAGATGTAGTCCAATTGATAAAAAGGTTGTTAAGCACATCCTAAGGAGCTCTGGTCCAAGAGCTCCTTAGAAACCACCACACGATGAAGAAAAAATCCTTTAGAACCCTTCCTACAATAATGGAAAACACCACCTAACCTGGAAGTGTCACAATCAGCATCTTAGGGAACTGTGCTCAGTGTAATTCTACAGAACTTCTCACCATCAATGGTTTTTACATAGTGCACCTACTCCAAATGATTATAGTTTTTCCACTACTGAATGATGCCTTTACAGCTGAGGCAACAGATGCTTTCACTGTGAAAGTCAAATATATAAAGTCCCTCATAAATGTTGACATATACAGTGCGTCAGATGTAGTGCATTCAGTTCATGTTCCTATAGCACCCATGATAACAGCATTGCCTCTAAACACGTAACCTGGCGTGCTGCTGACGTATGACTGTCTGTATCAGCTGATCAGTCATTTGCAAAACACAAATTTACTGATGTATTGCTTATGAATGCAAATTAGACACAATGTGACATTAAATTACAATATATAAAAATTTCCTGTGACTTTTACTAGCCTAGAATGAATGAATAATCTTATTGCTACATGAAGATAATAGATTGAATTGGATGAAAGATACAAGAAGCATAATAGATTTAAAAGGACCAAAACTTGTACTGGGCAAAATACCAAATAACTTAAACATTTTAATTTTAAAATGAGAAAAACTATATCTTTCCTTCTTTAAAAAAGATTTTTCTTTTAACAGGTCTTACACAGGAAAATATCACAGAACACTTTGCTCAGCTACCCATCTTCAAAACTTTACCACCCTCCCAAAGTAAACATGCCTGGACTTCATTACACAGTCTACATTTGCCTGTGGATTCCTGGGTTTTTTGTAAATTATTTTATTCTAGAAAGCAATATAAAAGAAATTTATTTCAAACTAAGTCTTCGGCCTACTGGTATAATGATGACTATAATGTCCCTGTGGAACTTGGTGGTTGGGCTACTTAATTTAACGTTGGGCCTTCTTGTAAATGTAAACATTCCTCCTCACACTGTCCTGATCTTTCTTTGGGAATTCATATCTGGGCTTCAGAAGTGGGACATCTGTGTGATTTGCATTTTCTTCTGCCTGCGGGTGGTGCCTGGGAAGACACGCATTTTTCTTTGGCTAAAGAGTCATATTTGTGGGATAATGGTGGCCATTATTCTGACTGGCTTCACGTCCTGTTTGACCACAAGCATAATCGATATGTTATGGGAGCAGAATTATGAAGGAATCCCTGACAACCAGGTCAACTGTTCCTGTGCTACAATCCCCAAGAGTGTCGCAGCACTTAAGCTCTTTAACAAAGTCATTTCATACTCAAGTGTGCTTGTGACATTAATCTTCTCCTCCAGCTTACTCGTAATCCACTTACTGGGACACGTTACAAAGATGCGAGGGAATGTTTCAGAGATCAGCCAAATAAACCAGGATGGTGTTGGCCGAGCTGCCATCATGATCTTCTTCGTGGCTCTAGAGTTTGTGGTGTGTGCAGCTTTTAGATACACTCTGTCAACCATCTACAACCACGCCGTTACTCCGCTCTCCATAAACTGCTTTTGTGTGATCAACCTGGTAATCACTGCCATAATACCCCTGACCCTCATCACTGGCATTACTGCCTTGCGCCAGAGAGCCACATCTTTTTGCTCCGGTGTTGCACAGAAGATTAACGCTATGTGGCATGCTCTCCTCACACTTTTTTAGCAACCATATATTAACAACGAAAATACCGTAATGGACCGAGGGAGCAGGCGGGACTTGAACTCAGGTTGCTCGCAACCAAAAACAAGGGATTGTTTTTGGTTGGCCTGCCAAAGCCTGCCAAGCCAAAGACTCAAGCCTTTAGGGCTGCAAGCCAATCGGTCTCTTGTCTTCGACCCCTTCGTCACTGTCCATGCAGTGGACCCACTGCTACCCGCAGCATCTTATGAAAACTTGTCAAAAATAAAATACAAAAACTATATCATACAGTATATGTAACAATACAATGTTTAAAATATCATAAGTAATTAAATAAAGCTTGGCTCCAAATGGGATAAACAAACTTGGCAATTGTAAAATGAGTTTATCTAGGAAGCACAGTAAAGCCAACAAACATTCTGATTATTGTTTTGGGAATGTGACTATTTGTTTTTATTAAAATGCACATTTGATAATGCATTTAAGTCTTCGTCTTTTTGACTATTCCACATGCTACTTGCTAACTAATGGCAACGAAACAGAGGTGTTGCTCAGCACGCACGCACCGTGCTTTCATGTTCTTCGTTTCTGCCGCCTCGTGAGTTGGTATTACAACAATGTCCAGCAGAGGGCCTTTTTGTCTGGGAGTATCGAGTTCAGTTCGTTACTAGGGCTGTTGTACTGTTTCACTTACACCTCTTGCTTGACATAACATTTTCTGTGTACAGGGAATTACTTTAAAGCAATCTGTCATTTACTTGGGATGCAATATTTTAAAGATGTGTTACCTCACAATTCTTTATTCACTTTTTTGTAAACTAGCCAGCATTTTATGTAAAATCAATGTCTTTTAAGAAAGGGATGAATATCAGTGGCAAGAACGATATGTACATAAAGAACGGACAAAAGAAGAGAGAAATTAAGTCAGTTTTCTGAAAAATAAACGTTAAATGTTTGCAAATTTGGTGAAACTGTCAATATTTGTAAATTTGAATTAAGTTTCTAGATATTGAGTCTGAATTTTGTGTTTATGTACCCCCGACTTTATGAAAGTCTCAATTTGTGTGTGTGTGTGTGTGTGTGTGTGTGTGTGTGTGTGCATGCTTGTCCTTGGTCTGTAAAAGCTGTCTGGTGATGTGACTTCAGCTGGGGGAGGTGTGACCTTGTGCCGAAAGCGAGCTGCCAAGTCCCTGCTAACTACAGATGGGAGAGCTACACATTTTACATTTACTTTTATATACTCAGATGATGCTGCTTATAACTACATTTAAGATGTATTTATACAGTAAGAGATGTGACTGCAAAACTTCAGTTAAGTACCTTAGTATCACACTGAGGCTACTCCAAGGTGTATACATGGAAATGCTTATCACTGAACGTTTTCAGCTCCCACACTACCTGCTGAACTTCTCACTGCTCCACGACACTTCATGCATGAACTGTTTTGTGCTTGTGAGCACAATAGAGGCCTTGTAGATAAAACTGTCAAAGGGTGGGAACTGCATTGCAGGAAGTCTTGGCTGTCAAGAGAGGTGAGGGACCCTGGATAAATATAGTTCCTCAGAATATGTTTTTTGGGGGAGGAGTTTCAGTATCTTTAAAAGGCATAGAAATGAGCATAGGACACAGGTCAAATTTGGTATTAGATTTTTAGCAATAGAAAAAAAGGTCTGACTATGAAAATTAATAATATTTTTCAGTTTCATATTATTGTTAAACAACCTGATTGACTAGGCTTTTAGGAGATACAGCTACATCATTAATTTTGGCATATGATGTACTGTACTTAATTATCAGTTGGTATAATAGGAGTTTATTAGTTACCAACCAAAGTAAAAATTATAAACAGTAAAATTTTTATTAGAACAATATTTTAAACATTTAAATTTATTTTTGGAGTCACAAGGTACCCCAGTTACTGTTAGGATTATGTAAAGACTTAGCACATTTACTGTTTCTTTTCACTGCTACAGGGTACTTATTGTACACACAGTGTGAGCAGTATGGCAAGGAGGCCTGGTGCCCTTAGGCTTAGTGTTGAAGAAGCGCTGAAGACAGCGTTACAACAAAGTGAAACAACTTATGACAAAGTAACTGTCACGGCAACTGGCGAAGAATGTGAAAACCATGTGTAAGAAGTGTCTCTGTGCAATGTGTTCTGATTTGTAAATAATGAGCCAAGACACAGGCCTGTTGACCACAAAGCAAGACAGAAAGCAGACCGGGGCTCTGAGCAAGAGAGGAAGACAAAGCAGGTAAGCAAGCAGACTGGCAGGCCATCATTCCCCAGCTCATCAGTTATGCATCATAAACTGGTAATAGTGGAGTTGCTTAGGCAATTAGACAGTGCAACCAATTTGACCCTGAAGCTAGAAGATTAGAAATGTGACATATATGGGTAAAATGCCTAAAACCATATATTTTTCTGCACTGCAACACAATGAAAAGGAGACACTTTTCATTAGATGGGTCTAGTGATTTACTTTAGTTATAAGATATTTAATCCGCATCAAGTACATTTGTTATATCTGCACCACTAAGGAACTTGTACACTTTTATTTGATATCTCACCAATCCAACTACTGGAACTTTTTGGGAACCATTTCTGAAATAACAAAATAGCATTTATATCAACATAACACAGAGAATTAAGCATTAAGATTCAGGTCAGTAAAGCCAATGGTATTTAAAGTGGTGCCTTCTGTTGTCTTCCTTCTTCATGGCTACTCCTTTCCTGCGTAACCATTATGTCCTTAGTGTGTTATAAGATGCAAATCTACATCAAATACAACTACACTCTTCCACCTAAACATAAAAGCATTAAGATTTGTATAGGAATGAAAGATTTGTTTTTCCATTAAACAGAAAGGGACAGCAGCGCTGAAGAAATCATTAGACGGGCCAGGAGAATTCAGACCGTGAGCTCAGAGCTGACCACAAAGACCTCAGTGGTGCCCTAAAACAAGCTCTCTCACTTAAACAAAGAAAATACATATCTTCACACACAGCCTTATGTTTTATAATAAAGGTCCATCCTTGAGAATGTTTACCATTTTAATCTAGTTTACATTCTTAAGACCATGAATATGAGCTCTCATTATCACTTTATCATAAGGGATTTATACGTAGGATTTAAATACTTCTGTCCCGTTAACTGTCAACATGAAAGCTGTATCTATCTGGATCAGGAATGAAATGCGTTTATTTTACTTGTATGGTGGTTTACTTTTTACTAAAACACAATCCATAGTAATAATACTATTCTATGTAAATATTTCAGAATAATATTTAATGTGCTTACAGCAGTCAGTTTAGATTTGTTTGCAATTAAACGAAACCCCTGAATTTTGTCCGCTGCAGTAGTTTAAGTTGCGGGTTGCATTATGGTCGAGGGACTTTCATGGGGGGCGGGTAGGCTGCTATGAATGGAGGTCATTCTTCGTGGTCTGTCTGCTTCTCTGCAAGAGTACAGCGGGTCGACAACAGAGCAAACCAACCCCACAAATCCACTGAATTTTTGTTATTTAGTGCATATCGTCTAACGGTTTATTCTCTCTATATATATTTTGTTTTTTATGTGTGTACCAGGATTAAGAAATTCAATAGTCTTTTCAATTTCTAGAGTTTTAGGTCTTCTTCTGAAATGAATCAGCGCAACAGTGTTTTAAGACTGACATTGCATTTTACATATTTAATTGTGAAGGACCCGAACACTTCCTAAGCGGACATGTCGCTGCTTTGTTAAGTCAGCGGCTGCATTTCAGGACTTTGTGACTCGAGCGAGGCGGGGCCGAGACGGTCCGTGCCACTCCCCTCCCGGGCCTTGGGACAGTCTTTACTACAGTCACAACCTCAGCTGGGACAGCGTGGATCCAGAAAAAAACTGCGCTACAGCCAACTGTTTTAAAAGCATATACATATACTTTTTATATTTATGGGATTTTGAAAAAAAAAAAAAAAAACTGAACGTGAGGTATTGATGGAATGCAGCTCCACTGCAGAAGTACACTTTTGGATATGAAGTAGTGGTGATCGGCAGTAAGGGGATCTATGGAGGCATCAAGAACTTCTCAGTTGCTCGGGGTTTTCTTATTAGGACTCGCCAGCGCGTTAGCGACGGAAGGTAAGGCAACATCTCACATTTATGGCCGTCTAACAAGATACAGTATTGCGACCGTTCGAGTTAACAAAGGCAATGACTCATCTGAATATAAGTTGCATAGTGCCAGTTTTTTTTTATATAGTCTAAATATAGTTAGGCTATTAACGAGTAATAAAAATACGTGAATAAGAGAATCACAAGCTATATGTGGAAATGTTCATAACTAGATTTTAAGTTTAAAAACAACTTAACCGTAGGCATTTACGTCGCTAAAGTGAAACCTGTTTTGCAAGTTTTAGTGAGAGTAACAAGAAAAACAACTCATAGTAGAAAAGCGTCTAATTGCGCAACTTTCCCCATAGAAACTAGTAAGCGGTTTAAATGCAATGCCTGACTTAAAGCTTCTTTGGCAAAAGATCAAGCTTGAATTTTATTTTCCACCAGTCCAAAAACCAGACAGCAACAGCAACAACAACAACAACAACAACTATAATAAACAGATTTTGCATGTCTTGACCAGTTAAACCTTTTACGTGACAAAACAGGTACTGATTGGAAGTAACTATGAGTCTGCAGACTGCAGTTTCAGGGTCGGGTATATAGTGGTCGTCTCCTTAATTTGTTGGAGGGATCTAGACTTAATGATCAAACCCCACACATAAGAGTGTATTGTGTTGGACTATTATCATGCAGATTAAATGCATTACAGCGCATCCGAAATAGCCGGTAATTTGTAAATCTGCCAATAGCACAAGCGCTGTGAGAAAGTGGTTACATTTGTTTCTGTCGTTCTGCCGCACTTCTAAGGACAGCGTCGCAGCTCCTGCCCCGATTATTGCCACAACCTTCCAGTTAAAATACCCCTGCATGGGCCTGTCCACCATTTCGGGTTAAAGAATTGTTACAGTTCTTTTTTATATATAGTAAAAATAATAATAATAATAAAAATTCGGCAATCTTCCCATGATACTGAAGGTGTGAGTAAATATGTAAGTATTTAAAGTTGCAATAACACACTGTTACCCCTCAATTATGGTATACAGCTATAGATTTCTTTCCAGTAATAGTACTGGAATGTCTTAACCAACCTTGGGGTTCAGTGAGTGATTGATAAAACATATATACTGTAGTTATACAAGAACGGTTAATTTACTTCTGTTCTCTGTAATATTTTTTGTGAATTTACAAGTATAACTTTTTGTTTTATTTCTGTTATGAGCATAATTTTACATGTAAAAATGCAGATCCAACCCCCTTAAGAGAATGTGTTTAGTTTTGTAAAACAAATAAAGACAGATGCACATAACACAAAAAGTTTTTTGAATCCTGAATCTTTTGTTGATGTTGCATAAAGTAGATTTCAGGCAGCAAAGGACACTTGATAGGATGGTAATGGAATTAAAAAATAACATTGAACTTGAGATTTGATTCTGATGTACGTGAAGGAAGAACAGACAGGTGGTTTACATCACATTAGACATCAGTGTTGGTATGAAATCACTGCATGGAGTTTAATAATTTCTTCCCTTGCTTCCATCAGTGTATGTTTCCATGAGGGTCCAATCTGTGACTCGAAGGCCATAAAATATTACTTAAAGTGTGCACTGATTTTAATTTAATTAAATCCTTTTTAACTTGAATGTTGCATCAAAGGAAACATTGTATCTTGAAACATTTTTCCAGCATTTATTGACTGCAAAAATGACGAAGTTAAATAACATTTTAAAGAGTTTTAACATGCTAACTGGGATTTTGTGTGTATTAAACATTTTCCTAGTGTGGAACTCCATTCTTTTTCAGTAGCAAAAATCAATGCTGCACTGCAGGAAAGATGTGAGATTGGTACAAAGGACTATTGAGGTTTCTGTTAAATCAGGGTCTGAGGTGCCCTTGGCCTAGTGCAAAGTGGGGTCCAAGCTGGACACGCCGCCCATCTATCACAGGACGCAATTGCGCACACTAATGCCAATCTAAATTTTCAGTCCACCTCACCTGCAAGTCTTTGGACTGTGGAGGAAATTGGAGAACCCAAAGGAAAGTCACACATGAGAGGGAGAACATGCAAAGATCCAAATCCGTGACTCAGGAGGTGTAAAACAGCAGTTCTACCCACTGAACCTACTTTTTCCTTGGCCTACTTTTCTGTTAAGAGCAGCAAAATCATTAATTAGTTTCATCTGGTATTAGATAAAGTTCACTAATACGCACACTCATTGATTAATCACAGCTAGTAAACTGCATTTTAAATGCTGATCTGGCAAATGTGAATATCAAACACTTCACTGTGCACGTATGAAACAGTCGTAGTGGGTTAGAGTTTTCATGATTGAAGTGAAGGCATCTAGTTTTACTGCACTGTCATTAACCATTTCAGTGTTTTCACAAAGTGGATATCACTCTGTTTTTTTGCAGCTTATTGGTTTTGAATGGGTCGGTATTTTGGTTCACTGCATTGCTAAGTACTTGTAAACATAAAGTCTGTTGTTTTTTGTGTTGTAAGGAGTTTCTGTGCTCATATTGTCTGTGCCTTTAATGTGACAGCAATAAGCAAACTACCGATTTAACTTTGCTGTTGCTTTTCAGTGGCCTAGAGCTGGAGCATTTTTAATAACTAGATGTTTTGCATTAAAAGTGGAAATGATTACAGAATTGCATGTGGATTGCACTATAATACCAAATTCTTTCTGATTCATAATCACATTTTGATTGTCATAAAACATTATTTTCTGAAAAACATTTTTTTTGTGTTTGTGTGGTTATGTTATGGCATTTTTTTCTAAGAATTATTAATGAAGCAATGCCTGATGTTCCTGTATCACGCAAATATAGGTACTTTGCTAAATATTGTTCATATGGAACAGAGCAATAACTAGTTCTGTTGTCATTGTTATCAGCTTATCTCATGAAGTCCAAAGGTTTGTTGTGTGCCGAAAACAGCACTAGAGTATAATACGATATAACGTCTTCAGATGTGATGGTCTCCCTAAATGTGCTGATTTTCTGGGTGTCATTTCTGCACCATGCACTATGTGTATAATTGCATGTGTGTATATGTGTGTGTGTATGTGTGTTGTGTGTAGCTTCATCATCAGTGTATGGCTGGAACAAACCTGTTTGTCTAGTCTAGCAGGACTGGTTTGTTTTACAGGGAATTGATATGTTGGAGGTGTGTTTGCTGTGTTTGTGCTGCAATAGGGCTGCTGGGTTGTGTGTGTTGTGTGTGTGCTGTGTGTGTGTGTGTTGTGTGTGTGCTGTGTTTTGAGCTTTTGTGTACTGGAAAACAAGTCAGGATTGGGGTGGGCAAATAAATCTGGTCACATCAGTACGAACAGAAACTGCACCAACTTCCTACCTGGCAAACTGCCACATGAAGGAGTGGCTTATAGACCATAACAGTGTTGTGGGAACAGAACGTTTAACCAGCCTTAAAGTTGGTCTCATAGCCTCCTGCTTCATAACACTTCTCTTAACCTGCCTCACCGTCTGCATCACCGTCTGCCTCACCGTCTGCATCACCGTCTGCTTCACCGTCTGCCTCACCGTCTGCCTCACTGTCTGCCTCACCGTCTGCCTCTTGTCACTTCTCAAAACTTGCTGCATG
>JABJVR010039167.1:16947-32289 GCA_025773905.1 Chitala chitala
TCACCGTCTGCCTCACCGTCTGCCTCACTGTCTGCCTCACCGTCTGCCTCTTGTCACTTCTCAAAACTTGCTGCATGAATGTGCTTCAGTGTAACTGACATGTTGAGGGTTAAGACAAAGCAGAATGATGTGTGGATTCATTGTTTGGGTGACTTTCCATGTTGTGCTACCCTTTTTTTCTGATCCCCCTTTCCTTCATGTCATAATCCCTCGTCCCTGCAAAAAAAAAAAAAAAAAAAAAAATTCCATTGCTGTTTTTCTCTGCCCGGCATGGGATGTGAAGCGCACTTGTCTACAGAGCTGTAATAGTTACTATTTAACTTTCAGGCTTTACCATTCAGCAAAGCAATGCTGAATGTCTGTCCAGTGAGTAGGTCCACAGAGATGAAAGAGAAGTGAAGACATGAAGCAAAGAAAAGATTTGTGCCCATTTTGTGTTAAATGCCTACTAGTCACTCAAGTTTCTTTTTTTAAAGATGCTTGTAGACAAACTGATTTTACATAAAACTATATATTTGAAAGGTTCCATGTGCAAGGTGTGTTAGCAGCACTGAACTGTTTTTAGAAGTACTCTGCACAGTGTGAATTTAAATGAACATTTGGTAACTATAAGATATATTTTAATCAAGCAAAATATGCTTGAAATTACCACAACTGTGATTTTAGTCTGGGTTTTAGACTAGCAATTTTGTGTTTGAAAAGGGAAGGTGTTTAATCAGTTGATTATTCTTTTTAAAAGATTTTTAAACTCACTCACTACACTGCCTTATCCAGTTCAGGGTGACTGGGATTTTTAAACTATTAAATTAATTTCACCTAGAGCTTTTGTGACCCTGTGGGTCAGTCAGTACTTATATTTTTATCTAAAGAGTAACATGTGACATGGTATTTTTTTCTTGTTTGAAATCCTTTGTGGAAAAATTCATTACTTACTTCAATGACTCATCATAAAAGAGAAAATATATTCTTACTGCCTTAGTCAGTCTGTTCAGGAAGGGGCTATTTTATTCTGCACACTTTTCTTAATGAAAACAGTCTGAGGCTCAATGGACAGCACATCTAGGTAGGATGTGGAAGTCTCCTGATTGGAATCCCAGCCCAGCCACCAAGTATATTCTTGAGTAAGACGCTTAGCATTAGCTCCCTGAGCACTGAATGATGGTTGTCTACTGCACTCCCCAAGGGGATGAATTAACTGCAGAAAACTGGAAATTCCCTTTTGATTAATAAATTAATCAGTTTTTGCTGTGGTACTTGTTAAATAAGTGCTGATTGTTGGCTTTAAAACATTGATCTCCTATAGTCTCTTATGGTCTTTTGAAAGAAAAAAAAAACATTTGTTTTCTGAAGTGCTAATTGCACATCTCATTAGCATAAGGGCATAACTGAAGTGCCAGCTGGACCCTTATTAAGCAGGATCATATGTGTTTTAACCTGATATCACTCTGTCTTCGTACTACTTCCTGTGCCACATGACTTCTCTTACCATCTTTAAAAAAGGGGTGAGATTAATGCCACCAGAGGAAGTGAGGATACCCATGTGTTTCCAGAGAGTACGTTTCAAGGACCAATCAAGAGGTCAACGGGACGCCTATAGAAGTAATTATAGCTCTGGTAATGACTGACATGGAAGAATGTGTACAGAGCAGAACCCCCTCCCCCAAAGGAGTGTAATCAACCCACAGGGACCTTTTTAAAGTCAGCAAAGATAGAGGCTTGCTGAAAGGTGCCACTGTACTGCCATGGATACTGACTGGACTCTTATTCATGCATCACTCACATGTGCACACACACACACACACACGCTTGCACGCACACACACGTGCATACACACACACGTGCACACATTCAATGAATCGTTCATGCGCACATTGCCTCATCCTGCACACACATTCATGCTCACGCAAACTTAAATGTACGGACACCCTCAAACATGCACATAGACCAGTACACAGACACACTTGCATTCATTTACACTTACAACCAGCTTTACATGTAGACACGTCTGCACACACTCACACACACCATGATGGCAGAACACACATACGTACACAGTCAATTTCACACACACCCATCTCTTCCACTCGGCGGTTTCATGTTAATGTTGGGGAGGATGGGTGAGAAGGGGGAGTTCATGTTGGCAAACATAAAGGTGATGTCGCATTGCATTATGGAGCAATTCTATCATCTTATACAGCTTCGTTTTTATATTTGTAAGTTATTGGCATTGCAGTTACAATATATAAAGCGATTTTCATCTTTCTGTTTTACTGATATCCATCTTCACTAATAAGGCAGTTTAAATAAACTTTCTGTCAGCATTATTTATAAACTGAATGATACTGACGTACTGACATAAGTAACTTACTTTATAATATTTTCTAAAGAAGTTCCAGATGTCAAGCTGGTCTATTTTTATGGACTTCTCACTCATTCTTATGCCGTGACAGCAAACACAATGGGATGAGAGTTGTGACTAATTCTACATCATCAGCTTTGCCGTTTGTGTTGTACTATTGTACTAGCTAACTGAGCTAGTTACAGAAGCAAATGAGAAGATAGCATTGCATGAGAATATTCAACCATTGCACATAAGCTTTTACTAATTAACTTGGGTATTATTTGAGCCCTTCAGTGAGTTGAGCTGACATACGAAGCCATGCAGAGTGTATTTGCTCGCTGCCTTGTGATTGCCGGCTCGCCAGCCCAAACTATGTTTGCACCAGCCAGAGTTTACACTAAGCCATTTTAACGGAGTGCAGCAGTGCTTGTGGTGAAAGCTGTCTGTAAAAAAAAAAAAAATCTTAAATTATGTAAAGACATGCATTAATCTTCTGTATTTTTTTTTTGTAAACCAATAATTACATTATATGATATTATTGGCAGGATATTGCTCTTCCATGTCAACATTCTGAGGGACATGTCCTCCCCGGTTCTTCCCCCTAAATCTACACCTATGCTTATAGGACGACACAAATCCGAAGCATTATGTCCATGCTCCCACTTCTGTGCAGTTCGGCCTCTAGCTTTATCCCACTTTCCTTTAAGTTGGCCTCATGCTGCCCTTATCTCTGGTGTCTGAGAGTGCAGGGTGTTATTTGCAGTCCAAAGGCTGTGTGTGTTTGATGTTGATGGTCACATGTTCTGGTGGTTTTGTACACAGGTGTATGGCTTCCTTTTTTGTTTAAATTCCTGTTGTTGTAAATTGGATGGAAATCAGTACCTGAATAATTGCTGACAACTTTTTGAGACTTACGTGTTTGTAATGTGTCACATGGACAGAAAAGTAACCCTGTACTCACATTTGAATGCATTGCTGCACTTCAGTGGGTTGTTGCTTGTCTGGGTGTCCAAACTCATGTGCTGTTCTGTCTGGGATAGGCTCCAGGCCACCTGCAGCCCTGAGCAGGATAAGTGATTGGAAAATTAATCAAAAAAGGAATTGATGTATTATTGTGTATTCGTTGACTGGCATTCATTTTAAGGAAGTGTGATTTTGTTTTTCCAGAGTCAAATGGATTTTGTTGAATATCATTTATGAAACATTACACTGGTTTGCCCTAGAGTTGCAGGTGGATCTCATGTGTGTTTTTGTTGACTTTATTATGCAAATTCTCAACTTTAAATATTCAGCTGTCATTAATATTTAATTGAATTATTTTGTTTGTTGAGGACTCCTGTGTAGGCTTTGTGGTGCGAAATCTGGATGTTACATAATCTGGGTTTCCTTTGCATCTCCTAGTATGCCTTGGGACAGACATGAAGCTGGAACTGCCATCAAGCCTCGAAAACCATTACGAGATCCTGAGGCTGCTCTATACTGGATGCCAGGTGGTGCATGGGAACCTGGAGATAACTCACCTGCAGGGAACACCAGACCTCAGTTTCCTTCAGGTAGGTGTGTGAATGTTAGACTGGCTCTCTGTGCTTCTATGTTGTTGTTCTTTTTATGTGCTGTAAATCATCCTTTACATGTCTAACACCAGCAGGAAATGGACCTGTTAAGAAAAAGTACTTGCAAGTACTTGTAGTTTGACTCAGCTGAGTATCGAGTTGCATTAAATGTACAAACATATAAGATGCCTTGGATACAATTATTAACTGATCAACTGAAAATGCAAATGTCCTTCTGAAAACAGCTGTGTTTCTGTTTCTTGCTTGTTGTCCTGGTTTTCACTTTGCTTTCAGGGCATAGTGGAGGTGCAGGGCTATGTGCTCATTGGCCATGTGTCGGTGTCCTCATTGCCCTTGGACAATCTGCACATCATCCGTGGTAGCCAGCTGTTCAACTCCAGCTATGCTCTGACTGTGGTGAACAACACTGGCCTGAGAGAGCTGCGTCTGAGGAGTCTTACGGGTGAGGGAGGGTTGGAGGGGAAGGGCTCTGCGAGTAGAGGCGTGGAGAAGGAATGTAGCTTTTCGATTAGGATTGAGTGAAGGTCAGGTGAGGTCAGAGAGAGACTTGGCCATTGTGCACTGGTTTTATGATTAACTGTGTATTCACTAGTCTAGCAGTAGTTGTAAACTCTTCACCCTGAAAGAAAGAACCCACTGCAGCATGCATAATCTCTATGCCTCTGCCTCATTACCCCTTCTGCTCAAGCAGAGATCCTTCTGGGAGGGGTCTACATGATGGGCAACCCCCAGCTCTGCTTTCCTGACCCCACAAAGATCCAGTGGAATAACATGCTGGATGAGCAGAACACGCAGAAGACCCTGCTGCTACAAATGCGTCCGGCCAATTGTGAGTGCCAGAACCAGAATCTAGAAAGCGCTTCTGCAAACATACCCAAACAAGACTGATTAAAATTATGGCTTAGTTGTTTATTTGTGTAGGAGCAACAGGATGTTGCTACACTTTATCTTTGGTGTTTTTCCATTGAAAATATACCCATTGTAATCTACTGAATGTTTGCCTTTTTTCCAGGCCCAAACTGCTCCCCAGCCTGTAAAAACCAGGCCTGTTGGGGACCGGCAGACAAGGACTGTCAGACTTGTGAGTAACATGAGCTGTTGCAGTGTTTTGTCTGTATGCACAGCCAATCAGATGAATTTGTGTCATTACCTTTTACTGTTTTATGACTGTAATTGGGTTTTTAAAGATGCCATGCTTGTCAACATCAGACCCTGTGTTTCTGCATCACTTG
Source organism: Chitala chitala (assembly GCA_025773905.1). NCBI lineage: Eukaryota > Metazoa > Chordata > Actinopteri > Osteoglossiformes > Notopteridae > Chitala > Chitala chitala. The sequence goes on from JABJVR010039167.1 coordinate 22,095, forward strand.
TGCCAGCTCTGTGTCCTGCTCTGCCCTGGGTTATTATACATGAAAACATTGACGAAATTTAAAAGTGCACATTTAAAAAGGAACTCGTCAAACAAAACATCAAAACTATAACAAATATTAATATCAATACATAAAGATAAACATTTGTTTTCATTTTTTCCATTTTGCCTCAGTAACATTGAACTATGCAGACACAAAATGTTAATTGGTCAGAGGACAGCAGCATTCTGATTAACGGTTGTAACTTTCAGAGGTACCCACTGCTCAGTCCTCACACTGAGATTACAGAAAGGCAAACCTGCTTGGTAGAAAACAGCATAAAAACATGCATTGGAGAGACTCACACTCATTCTCATATTATTCAGTGGTAACTGGAATTGTGTTGTTGCTCTACTTGTCCTTGTTTTGACCAATGAAAATCAAAACATTTTTTATTCGAAGTCAGTGCAGAAAAAAATTATATTTTTCTGAATGTAAGCCTTGTTTTAGAATGATTTAGAATAAAACTTGTTTTAGAATGATTTAGAATAAAACTAATAAAAATGAAAATGAAACTAAAACCAATCCTTTCAGTAACATAACAACTAGAACTGTTGGTATTGTTATAAATGTGCTTCTAAAACCAAAAGTTAAATCTGACATATTAATGAAAATAAATACTAATGAAAATGTAATAACTATAATTTACCTGGTTTTACCTGCGGTGGCTTGGCGCCCCGCCCTGGATGTCCCCTGCCCTGCACCCTGTGTGTTCTGGGATGGGCTCCAGGCTTCCACGGGGCCCTTAACAGGATGAAGAGGTATAGAAGATGACTGACTGACTGACTGACTTACTGACCTGGTTTTCCTTTTCTGCAGTGACACACAGTCAGTGTGCATCTGGGTGTGTTCGCTGTAAGGGCCCCTACTCCAACGACTGCTGTCACAAGCAGTGTGCTGCTGGCTGCACTGGGCCCAAGGACACCGACTGTCTGGTGAATCCTGCCCCCGCTGCTCCACACACACAAGGACACGCACACACAGACACACACTGTTACACAGTCCTACAATAACACGGTGTGGAGTCAGCTTTCTGTGCACTTATTGCGTGCTCTTTAATACCTCAGAAATAATTTTTTTGTTTTGCCTTTGACCCTCAACCCACAACCCTTCAATTTAGGCATGTCGTCATTTCAACGACAGTGGGACGTGTAAACATAACTGCCCGCCCCCCATGATCTATGACCCGGTGGCGTACCAGTCCAAACCAAACAAGGACAAAAAGTACAGCCTGGGAGCCACCTGTGTGAAAGAGTGCCCAGGTCAGATAGGAGAACAATTCCCACCTCCAACCTCAACACAGCCTCCTGCATTGGTTTTGTTTGAGTTGCCATATAAAGCTATTTAATCTTCACCCTGACTCACTTTGTAGCTAGCTTTATAAATCTTTGCTCTGTTTATCCCGTAAAATAACTATTTCGGCTTCATTTTCTCTCCTTCACTCTCAAGAAGCACCCAAGTTTAAATCTTTGTATTCTCATGGATCATTCTTCATGTAGCTTTCTTAATTTTATTTTCTCAGACTGTAGATAGTTGTCAGAGCTTTGTTCTCTGTACTCCTTTCATATTAAAACATTGTAGATGATTATCTGAGGTTCAGTCTTTGTCTCTGACATTGTAGACAACTACCTTGCTATGCCAGTGGCCTGCACCAAAGTGTGTCCCGACGGCAACCAAGAGGTTATTGTCACATTGGCTGATGGCAACGAGGTTCAGAAGTGTGAAAAATGTGATGGAGAGTGTGCCAAAGGTATGTGTGTGTGTGTGTGTGTGTGTGTGTGTGTGTGTGTGTGGAAACATAAAATTTTCTAAAGTTTTCTCTGTCTTACAAGTTCTTAATGGTGTCTTTGTATCTTTTTAGTGTGTTATGGTCTTGGCATGGGCGATCTGCAAGGGCTTCTGGAAGTGAATTCTAACAACATTGGTTTGTTCTCTGGCTGCAAGAAGATCTTTGGTAGTCTGGCCTTCCTTCGTAAGAGCTTTGAAGGGTATGAATTTTCTCCAGGGTATTTATATCCCATAACTTCATGCTGACTCTGTGTACAGGGACCATGGTAAATGAGTGCCAAATATATAAAACCTTTAAAATGTATACTGTTCTTTATTCATGCCGTGACAGACCTGCCATAGCTATTTTGGTGATGCTTGATCTTTTGTTACAGCCAGGAGAACTGCTTTATACATTGCGCTAAACTCACCAATGTTTTGTTCCTACACGCCAGAGATCCAAACACCAATACCTCAGGCCTTGATCCTGCTCAGCTCACTGTGTTCAGGAGTCTGCGTGAAATCACAGGTATTGTTCCAGGATCCTGGTTGACTCCTCCAATGCTATGGGAAAGTGCCTCAGTGTTGAGACATGCATTAAACATGAGCACGTCTGCTGTTTCTGTGATCAGGGTACCTGTATATTGAGTCTTGGCCAAATAACTGGACAGACCTGGGTGTATTTGAGAACCTGCAAGTGATAAGAGGAAGAATGCTCTATAGGTGAGAACTCTTAACCGAGTTATGAGATTAGATGGCTTGGTGGTTTCTCCATGGGCTTTTTGTTCCAAGACTTTCTGCTTTAATTTCTTCTTTCTTATTTTTCCCAGGGGTGTGTTCTCATTGGGTGTGCAGTCCCTGAATGTGGAGTCTCTGGGCCTGCGTTCCTTGCGTAGGATCACTGGTGGCCTGGTACTGTTGCATGGGAACCGCCGCCTTTGCTACGCCAACTCGGTGCCCTGGAAAGCACTCATGCGATCTGTGTGGCCTGACCTGCCACACCTCATCATCTCCACAAACCGGAGTCCTGAAGAGTGTGGTACAGCATTTTTGTGTAGTTCTCTGACTGTATATATCTCTGAATATTTTTCTTTCTGATGACAAGGAAATGTGTGACTTTACTGTCTGTGTATGTGTGCTTACATGTGTCTTTGTCATTGTGTTGATGTGTGTGATGTGTGCTTGTTTTTTGAATATATATGTGTTTGTATGTGACAATGTCTGGATTTATGTGTATTAAAATGTTTTTAAAGGGTAGTATCTTCATTGCATGTCTTCAGCCATTTCCATAGGAATAATTGCCACTGGATTATGGTTTCAGATGCAGAGGGGCTTTTTTGTCATCCCCTGTGTGCCAATCAAAGCTGTTGGGGGCCAGGTCCAGCACAGTGTGTGTCCTGTCTGTTGTTCCAGCGTGGAATGGAGTGCGTCGAGGACTGCAACGTCCTCCAAGGGTGAGCAAAACACAGTAGCGAATACGATCGAGAGCAAGACAAGCTGACAGTTTCTGTTTCTTTCGAGTAACCGTTAAAATGAATAACAGCATTGTAAATGCAACTGTACAGCACATTATAAAGACATTGACATGAATACACTTAATTTGCCAGAGGACAACATTATGGGCTACAGCCAGATCTTTATCCAGACATATGTGCACGTCCAATAGTAGTTCATGTTTACATGTCTTTGTTGAGATGAATGAGTTTACTGAATCTGTGTTATAGCAGAACCTTACCTGGGACACCAGGCACAAGTCTACCAAAGTGATATACTGTACTGAGTTTGGCTTGCTGGTCTGTGTTGTGGTTAGGCCTCAGCGAGAGTACATTGACAATCAAGTGTGTCTTCCCTGTCACCCTGAGTGCCGCCCCATAAATGGTTCTGCCTCCTGCTTTGGACAGGTAAACCCTGGACAGTGTCTGTTCACAAGTTCTTGTCTGTTCTGTTTCAGTGTTGGAGTAAAGGTGGTTGGGGGAGTTTAAGAAGAGAGCTCAGAAGAGCAAATGAATAGCAGTGTCAATGCTTTTCACTTTCTGGCCAACAGGGGGCAAACCAGTGCCAGGAGTGCCTCCATTTTCAGATCGGTGACACCTGTGTGCCGCAATGCCCCAGTGGCTTGAAGGGAGACCAGCAGACTGTGTGGACATATCCCAATGCGACTGGGCACTGCCTGCCTTGTGGCATCAACTGTACACTCCAGTGAGCACGTGCATCCTGACAGTGGCCCATAAGCCTGCTGGCCAAGTGACTCACACATGATTTCTTGGAATGTGGAGTCTTTTTTGGCAGAGGAAGGGAATTATATAAATCTCCAGTCTTTAGATTAATATCTTCAACACACATGCTGAAACTTATCATGTTTAAATTTGGCTTGTGTGGTCACATTGTTAAGACATGGTGTTGTCTGGAGTGGGCTGTAACACAACTCAGGAAAACATTTTTCTTAGTCAAATGGCCAGTACACGTAGTATCGATAGGTGGTTACTCACGGGTAATGTAGTGTTTGGCCTGTAACAGCAACGTGGTGTTTAGCACTAACTGATAGTCTCATTGTGGTTTCTTTGTAGATGCACCGTGATGGATGAGCGAGGCTGTCCGGTTCACCAGAGGGCCGGGTAGGAATCTGAGTCCCACAACCTCATACTACTGTCATTCTGTGCACATACACACCTAAACCGTTTTACGTGTGTATGTCAACAGTTTCCTTCTGTTGTATATCACTTTATCTTACAATTTTTTCATTAATATGATAACTAATGGATCTGACAACAAAACGCTATACAGTGGGGATCGCGATGAAGACAGGCCTGAACAACATCGAAACGTGAAAACAGAAATTGCAGGCATCATGAAGTTGTGCGAATGTCATAATGTCGGCGCCGCTCAACCCGTCAGCGTTATTGTTGCATTGTTACTTTGGTGGTTCTTGCACATTTCTAAGCTTTTTTTTAACTTGAGAATGAAAGACCGCTACTTTGCTCATTGCTCGAAACAAAAGTATGAAACACCTCACAATGAGCTCTGATCTCGATTTGCTTAAATACACATGCAGGCATAATGAGACACAAGTATAGGTTGTTTTATGACTTTTGTCTGTTATGTTACATGCAATTTTAAGATGCTTTCCACAGCCATTATGCTGAGTAATCTTTTTTGCCATTCTGTCTTTGTTTTGTGTTGTTTCTTTTCTTATGTGAGGAGTTTTATGAGGCTGAACTGGCTTCACTGAGTGAATCACTGGATACCATTTTGTTTCAGGAAACAGATGGTCACATGACTAAAACATGCATAATATTTGGTCAATAATAATAAGGTCAAAGTTTGACCTTTCAGATAGAGATTTACTGCACTTTGGCAGAAATATATTTGTTATATCTTTAACTTGTGTGGAGGGAAAGCAAAAAATGCCAGTTAAAAACAAAAATAAGAAATGGTGTTTATCATGTTTTGCTGTCAAACCCTTCAAATGACAAAGTAGGTTTTATGTTATTGGTTGAACTTTTGCAAAGCGTGAAACAAGAAGTTTAATTGTAAAACATTGAGGTTTTGGATTTCTTGGAAGTTGAAGTGGACAGTGAAGCCACTGGTGGCCTGTCTTTGGCATGACCTGCTTCCTTACAGGCCTGGCACCTCGATCGCAGCCGCAGTGGGTGGAGTGCTTCTGCTCCTCATCCTGGCAGTGCTGATGGCGTTCTACCTGAAACGACAGATGCACATGAAGAGGAAAGAAACTATGAGAAGGATTCTGCAGGAGAATGAGGTGCATGGGGGTATACTATGGAATGGTGAAATTGCTCTCAATTCTCCACACCTTATTACACATTACTTTGTTCTTAAACTGTACAATATCTGAGCAAAGTAATTCAAATTAAGTTATATGTGTAGAATAGTTCCTGGAATTTAAACTGATAGAACCTTTAGTTATAAGACAAATCCTTGATATTCTGGAGGCAGCTGACCTAAGACCTTAATGCTTATTTAGTTTGTGGGATAATACTATTGTTGTTGTTAAATAATTTTCATGAAACATTTATTCATCTGGCCCTCCACATGAGTGGATGGAGGAACGCTTAATGAAGCTTTTCTTTAGACTTGTGGTATTCCTCATGCGTTGTTCAGACAACATAGTGACACAAGTTGCTCCTAGGTAAGTGGTGTTTCTGGTATTCTTTCTTCAGCTTGTTGAACCCCTCACCCCGAGTGGCGCGGTTCCAAACCAAGCCCAGATGCGTATCCTGAAGGAGACAGAACTGAAGAAGCTCCGTGTGCTGGGCTCTGGAGCCTTCGGCACTGTCTACAGGGTTAGAAGTGCAGCGACGCTCAGCATACACAGATGTGTGCCAAAACAAGAGAACTCAATAGAACAAACATGTGCACAGCAGTCTTTTTACAATGCAGAAACCAAGCACCAGAGCTAGTTCAGCATTACCACATTATGCTTCTAATGACCTTGGTATGGTCATACGCATGGCTTTTGCCACAACCAGAGCTGAAATAAAAGAGCAACATGTGGAATCTGCACATTTCATGGTTCTAATGTCAGGGTGTATGAACCGGGGAGATGGGAGATGTTGTGTTTTGACCCTATACATATTAAGGTTTTGGTATATATTTACATTTTTTTGTTTACATTTTCCATGAAATATATAGTTGCATCTACCCAGTATCAAAGTCAACAGTATGATATACAGAATTTAGTTTAGTTTTTTTGGTTGCATAATGTAACGATTTTTAACTTACATTTTCTTTTCAGCAAGTATTGTGAAAGCCAGCTCTACAGTACAGTAGTTCACTATACTCTTGCACACTATCTATAATCATCTAAAAGTGTTTTCTGGTTATGAATAATATAAGAAGCTAAAATAATAATAAGGTTTAATGTATTTTTTTACTGTTATACTAAGCATTATACTAAAGCTGTGATGTACCATTATAAATGCATCAATAAGTGAAGCTTGTCTTGTATATTTACGAACACATTCCAACATGCAAACTGCCAGTCTGCTAATATATACAGAAACAAAACCTTTTCCTATTGTAGGGTATCTGGGCCCCCGATGGGGAAAATGTGAAGATTCCTGTGGCCATCAAGGTTTTGAGGGAGAATACCTCTCCTAAGGCCAACAAGGAGATCCTAGACGTGAGTCAGATCTTCTTCATTTTCTCATGTGAGGCAGGGGTTTGTCTGGTCTCTCATGTTTTCCTTGCTTCTTAGCATGTATGCTCATCTCCTTCTGCTGTCTCTTAATAGGAAGCCTATGTGATGGCAGGCGTGTCCAACCCACATGTGTGTCGCCTGCTAGGCATCTGCCTTACCTCCACTGTTCAGCTGGTCACCCAGCTAATGCCTTATGGCTGTTTACTGGACTACGTGCGTGAGAACAGTGACCGCATTGGCTCTCAGTACCTGCTGAACTGGTGTGTTCAGATTGCCAAGGTGTGTAGAGACAAGAACTCAAGGCAGGACTGTGGCTCCACTTCTGCATGGCATATATGTAACTTCAAAGTTTTATCTTTTTGGTACCTGCAGGGGATGAGCTACCTGGAGCAACAAGTACGGCTGGTGCACCGAGACCTGGCAGCTCGCAATGTTCTGGTGAAAAACCCCAATCATGTCAAGATTACTGACTTTGGCCTTGCTCGTTTACTGGACATCGATGAGACAGAATATCATGCAGATGGGGGCAAGGTGCTTCCTGTTCTTTCCCTGTCCTTAGTCCTATAGCCTTTTAATTGTCTCTGGTGCTTTGTCTTCATACCACTGGCATTTCAAATAGTCCCTGCTGATATTGTATGTTACATGTGAATAATCAATTTTTTGTACACAGGTGCCTATCAAGTGGATGGCTCTGGAGTCCATTCTCCATAGGAGGTTCACACATCAAAGTGATGTCTGGAGTTATGGTCAGTCTGTGCTTATATATTAAGACCTGTCAGTATTTGTGGATTGAGCTTGAGCGGTTAACCGATGTGTTGATGTTTGCTTGTCACAGGGGTCACAGTGTGGGAGCTTATGACGTTTGGGGCCAAACCTTATGATATGATCCCTGCCAGGGAAATCCCTGACCTGCTGGAGAAAGGAGACAGGCTACCACAACCCGCTATTTGCACTATTGATGTCTACATGATCATGGTCAAGTGTGAGTACAAGGAAAATACAGGTGTTTAAGCAATATGGATCTCACAGTGTGTTGGTGTCTCACTGATGATGAATCAAGGAGAAGCACCAATGTATTGTAACTTTGAGAAGTTATTTAGAAGTTTAATTGCTTTTGCAGCATAGTGGTTACAGTTTGTGGTTAAGACATAGCTAGGACTTTGCTGATAATTGAATTTGTGTATTTATTCAGCACCATCTTATAAAGGTATTAATGTCCCAACCTTCACCTATGGTGAAAAGCTGTGGGAAATGACTAAAAGAATGAGATTCTAAAGGTAAATTGAGGAGCTTGGACATTTGGGAGGAGATCAAAATAATGTTGCTGCTACTCTGCATCTAAAGACTTTGGGCATCTGTCTAGGATGCCTCCTGGACACCTCCTTAGAGAGGTGTTTCAGACTTTTTAGGGCAAACTAAAGAGTAGATGCAGAGATTATATTCCCATGGAGAAGGTGCAGGAGATGGCTAAGAAGAAGCTGCTTAGACTGCTGCCCTTGTGAACTGGACCCAGATAAGCAGATGAAAGTGGATGGATGGATGGATGGTCATCATGTTGCAAGTGACTCAATGTAAGTCTTTGTGAATGGCAGGCTGGATGATTGACCCAGAGAACCGGCCCAAATTTCAGGATCTTGTGACAGAGTTTAGCGCTATGGCTCGAGACCCTTCCCGCTATGTGGTTATTCAGGTATGTGCATCCATTTTTCCTTTTGGGGGAGATTGTTTTTCACTGCAAGGAACATAACTAACCAAATACTTTTCTCCCAGGTCCAGCTAGACCTGGAAAACCAGTGCTGAGTATTTAAATATTTTTTGCTCCTTTTTCTCTCTCTTTTACTCTGTCTCTCTTGTCTGCTCATCCTCTACTGTTTCTTAGAATGACGATCAGATGAGTCGCACCAGCCCAGTGGATAGCCATTTCTATCGCACTCTGTTGGAGGAAGAAGGTCCCGGCATGAGCGAGCTACTTGATGCAGAAGAGTACCTGGTGCCCCAGGGGGACCTTTTTAGGGCTCAGGGTGACTTAGCCAGTGATGGGTCCTCCAGGCACCACTCTCATAGGGTGAGCATCTCTTACTCTCTGGAGGAGGCTGTCACATTCTAACGTGTGCAATGACACTTGTTAATGCAGCACAGCTGATGCTACTCTTTCCATTTTTCTCAATCAGAGCACTGAGCATAGCCTGGACTGGGATGTCCCAGCAGCTGGAAGGAGTGTAAATTTATCAGTCAGTACACTGGGGAGGAGCCATTACCCGACCCTACCAATGGATGCCGCTGTGAAAGGACCATGGGGAACCCTGTATCCCTCCTTGGCTCGCAGTGCGTCTCATCGTTCAGCAGGGGGGCAGTCCGATTCTGTGTTTCTAGATGTGGGGCCAGATGGTGGTGCTCTGTTGAATGGGCTGCGGTACAGTGATGACCCCACGTTTGTTGCTGAAGGCGACGGAGACTTGGAGACTGATGGACCAGATCTGTTTGGACCAGCTCATGGCACCCAGGGACAGCCTGGTGAGTCTGGATATGCTTTTCACATGTACAGTGCATTCATAGCTTGCCATCCATAAAATGCAATTCCTATTTAAAAATGGCTCACTAAATTGAAATCTGTTTATTGAATTTAATCCTTACGAACAGCTGAGGAAGTTTTGTAGACTTGCTTTTTGATGGTTTAATGATACATAAATGTTGGGTTGTGATTGTGTCAGAGAAATTCAAACACATTCAAACACCAGATGAACATACTGTATCACGTATGTATATAAACCTTTCAGTCTGACTTTGTGGATTCCATGGCACAGAAGTGACATTAACTCGGTTATTTACAGTTGTATTGTAGCTCTGTTGGGGCGGAACTGGAAGCCCCTACCTTGATTAGAAGTAGAGGCCAACTGAAATTTGGTTTCAATTTCGGCACCGAAAGTTGGCAAATTACGTCTTTCGGTTTTCTTTCGGTTTCGGCCGAAATTGTTACAGACTTTTGGTCATTAACCGAATGTCTATTTTTAGAATGTTAGAGTAGTGCTGTTTGTCACTCCGACTCTGACTGTGGGCCGGCAGTCGGCGCTGCGCAGTTAGAATGTTACAGTAGCTCTGTTTGTCACTCCGACTGACTGTGGGCTGGCAGTTGGTGCTGGGCAGTTAGAATGTTACAGTAGTGCTGTTTGTCACTCCGACTCTGACTGTGGGCCGGCAGACAGCGCTGGGCAGTTAGAATGTTACAGTAGC
>JABJVR010039178.1:0-32287 GCA_025773905.1 Chitala chitala
AAAAAAAAAAAAAAAAAAAAACACTGTCACAGTTTGCCACTGTAACATTTACATGAACAGCAGAACTTCACGCCACAAGACCAGACCACCGTCCACCTTGACGAACACGCAGCAGGTCAGCGCAACACGAAAGCGCGCTCAGACGACCGTCAGACACGCTAACGGAGGCGCCTTTTCAACCGACTGCTCGACACGACAACTTCGCGGTACGGAGCCACACGGAGCCGTTACTGCTGACACGTGAGCGAGACGAGAGCTTCTTTCCTCGAGGACGCTGCGTGTCAAAGATGAAGAGGGGCAAAAGGAGGGGTGACACACGAGCGGCCGACCCAGACACGGCGTCGTTTTTGTTAACGGTCCTCTACAAAGCTCAGGCTTACCTTCTGGAAGCTGACATGTCCCCGCCACCCGCTCAATCACGAGCCTGCCAGGATTTTTTCCGTCAGAGCCCCTGCTGGATGAGGACGAGGGCTCTGTGCGTGCGGTCCGGCCATTTCTGCTGCCGCCGTGCCTGATTTTCACAGGCAGTTTTCTCACAGTACTTCCCCTACATATGATTCAGTGCGCGCAGCGCGACGGAGTATGACTCATAGGCAGGCAGCTCTGCCACGTGCACCCGCGGCCCGCGCTGCCCAGCTGCTCCAAACTCTTCCTCCTCCAATGAGCATGCGTGTGCGTGCGCGTGTGTGTGCTTGTGCGTGGTCCGGGCCATGTACCTTCCTTGCACAGCACCAGGGTCGACCCTCTGCCCCCCCTTTGCACCACGGACATAAAATGAATGCATGAGCAGGTGTACCGTTGGCAGTGCCAATGTAAATCATTAGAGAGAGGTGTGTGTATATAAACAGTGTACACCATATATACATATATAGCATAACGCAGGGCATGCATATTATATTATTTATATATATGTGTATGTGTATGCCCTGTGTGTGTGTGTGTGGGTGTGTGTGTGTGTCGGGGGGGGGGGGTCATGGCCACCGTCCTAAAATTTCTGGCCACCCCAAGTCATTTTACGCTCTTATTCTAGAGTGCCACCCCAAAATTTTCACTGGCCCCATCTGCCCCCCCACTAAATACTTTCTGCAGGGAGCTCTCTCCTGAGCCGGACAGTGAGCCCGAGATTGATGGTGTAAAAAATCCAGCGGAAAAGGGGAAGAAGGGCAGAACAGATGAGGACGAGAATGCTGCTGCCAGGCAACGCCATGGAAAACATAATAAAATACACCCTTGGCAGGAAATTTTAATTTTTTTCTTTCATTAAGCACCAAGCTTATCGTTCATTTCTGTTTGGCTAAAAATGTAATGTACTAAAATGTCAGTTATTCAGCCACTTGGGAAGAGCATTGTTAGCGCAGCACAGTGAGCCAACCATAAACAAGTGTCCCAAAACTGCGGGGAATGCCCTAACACTATCCCAAAACTGCGGGGAATGCCCTAACACTGTCCCAAAACTGCGGGGAATGCCCTAACACGGTCCCAAAACCGCAGGGAACAGGAGCATACAACAGCATCGTCTGAGCTGCTATCTGCCAGTTCTGACCGAGTACACATTCCAAGGACTGATAAAGCGAAACCCAAAATATGATTGGCTGAATCTACTGAGCTACATCTGACATGTACTTGCATGGTCTCCACTGGACTGAAGGTCACTGATAAACCATGAGATTATTCCTTCCTCTTTTGGGCAGTATATACAGTAAACATAACGTCTTTGCTAAAAATATTAACGAAGCAAAAAATGTATATACATCACTGTTATGTACAGTACCCAAGGCAGAACAATAAATTCTATATTCTCTAATTTAGCCTGTGCACTACAACCACAGCTGATGCATACAGTCAGAGAGAACAGACAAGCCTTACGAGCTGTAAACTTCGTTTCATTAATTACCTCCCATGTGTGAGCTGCTGTTTGGGGTCCTGATGTGAAACATCTAACAAATTTTTTGCGCCAACTCTGCATTGGCAGAAGCAGAACCCGTTTTATTCCAACCCGCACGCTCTGATATTTGCAGCTGCAGGAACCCTACTGTCAATAGTATTAGTTAAACATGAAGCCAGCTTCCCTTGTTCACACTTTGACATGCCTACTGCAATGTACACCACTGCTCAGCTGTTTGCTCTCATCTTTACACTCTCCACCCAAGTCACCAGAGTTCAAATACGAGAGTAATTAGCAACAAAATGTTTGTCGATTACTTTGTTTAGACATCAGACAGTTGCCTGAAATTGAAAAATCTGTTTCAGACCTGTTTATCCTATTTTGGAATTTTGAGCCTCTAGTCCAGTGAATAACGGAGGTACAGAATCAGTCCCAAAGTAAAGATGGGACAGAGGCACCAGCTAATGTGAATGACGTGTGCTCATGCTTTGGGTGGAAAGCCGAAATCCCAGCATAAACCCAAACTTGTGCCTCTCTGCATAAACAAATCCAGAACAAGAGCAGAACCGAACACACGAGCAAACATCAGCAGTTACGGAAGCATGTTTCAGGTTCAGGTCATGCATTGCTTGTAATCACAACAGCACAGGTCTAAGGTTTTGACGCACAGGTCTAAGGTTTTGACCGTTTGAAGAGTCAACATAAAGCTCAGTAACGGAAGGATGCCAGAAGGGGGAGTGGCTGAAAACAGCGCAAACTGTCCCCCCCGAAGACAAGATGGAGCGAACGGATCAAAATTCATGTTGGTGGCCAAAATTCTCAGGGCTGACAGATTTCCACATGCCCGTTACATTATACACACGCTTCAAAATCACACTGTATTGACGACCCACTCTTCCTTCTATCCATCTCTCAAAAACCACGTATCCAATTAAGGCTTTGCCAATCCAGGGTGAATCCCAGAAACCAGAGATTCTAGCGACAGACCGTTGTCTAGATACGGGATGCTAATCTGGTATAAAACACTGCACTCTTTACTTAAATACCATTCCATCTGGTTAAAAAAAAAGAAACCAAACAGCCAAGTAAACATGATGGCTTCCATTGCAACACATGAATCACACAGCCAGAGCAGAGGATTTTGTATCCTGACATCACAGTAGAAGGGCCTGCTGGGTAAAGATGAATGCTACATGCTAAGAGGCAAAGCCTGATCACTGGGTTGGCGCACAACTTGGTGTGAAACACGCACCTGGCAGTCCTTTGTAAGGCAAAGCATTTTGGGGGTGGGGGAGATAACCATGATGATGCTGTGTATTTCTGCTTCTGGACAAGACATTGAAAAGAGCAAACTGAAGGCGGTCGATATGCTCACAACTGCCCTAACTCGCCAGTGTGTTTTCTCAAAAAAGACCACATGCTTCATAAACCTCTGGAGCGAAGCTCCACCCACACATGTAGTCCATCACGTGTTAGACTACATCTGACCTGCACACGTATGAACACACAGTGCACACAACCTGGCAATGAACAGGAAGTGCACGACACAATTCTTCATAAACAAAATGGGTTTATATTTAATGGAGGCCAGCAGCCACTGACAGAAGGCTTTATACATCACGCCACTGCCAGTCCCGCTGGCACGAGTTTCAGTCAAACAAGGAGATGCATCCATACAAATATAGAGCACCCGCATTTACACCAACATTACCACCCCCACACATAGTATGTTCCATCATGCACATGACCCCCACCCCCCACCCCCCAGAGCCTCCATTGTCTTAGACAGACACATTCATGTTTGCCGGAGTCCACTCGCAGCATCCACACCTAATTTAGCAGAACCGCGCAACTCGACACTGGGGGAAAACATGGCAGGGAAATATTTTTGTATATTTAGCCACAGAATCAAAGCTAAACTCAAGAGGCATAAGACTTGCCCTAACAAAGTAGCCATAAATAAGACTTGCATACACGTCTGCTACAGAGGAGTTTCACTTTTGTAAGTGAAAACAAGAAGCGTTTGCACAAGCACAAACTACCACTCATTTTACACACTTATTCACCACCAAAGTGGTCTTCAAAGAAAGAGAGAGAGAGAGAGAGAGAGAGAGAGAATGGGGGGGGGGGAGTTTTATATAGCATATCGGAAGCTCTTAACCTCGTATCCAGTAGCTTGGATTAATTTATATCTTAATTGTCATGAAACTGAACATTTTCATTCTAAAAACACTGCGAACATTAGTCAAAAGTGGTCCACGACACAAAAAAGATTTTAAAACCCTGTGTGTTTGAACACAAACTATATTATATGTGAATTTCCCTGTTGTGGGACTAATAAAGGATTATTTTATCATATCTGTCCGTTCATAGTACAGTACAAGACGTGACGCTCTGTAAAAAAAAAAAAAAAAAGGACATATTCCCCATTAACCATTACAATGAACGACATTAGTGTGAGGAATGAGACAAAACTCACTGGACAGAAAATGCATGAAGTGTGGAAGTGCACGTTCCCGTGGATGCCATCTCGTCCCCAACACTACAAGCCATAAAACCCAAACAGGTCCCCGAGTGAGCAGGACACCCACAGACCAGTCCTGTCTTGAACTGCAGTCACCGCCAGTGGTTAAAAAAGGCACGAGTTGTGTAATTCATACCAAGACTTACTTAAAGACGTACTCTGTTTACTGCAGTACTGAACAAATTAAGGTGTCATTGAAAGACAAACTGGTCGGGCAGGCCATGTGCTATGCACACGTTCAAACTTTCACGGGGTGCAATATAAATTTGCCAGCGGAGTGTGCGTAAAACCGGAATCCAGATTTAGCCATTTTCCCAAAAGTAACAAAAGACCTCCATCCATAAACACATGAATTTCAGCACCAGGATTATTTTTGGATGAGCAGGGAGACACTCCCGCAGTTATTGCACATTTCTTTTTCTTCCCATCAACACTTTTTGATAAGGTTATGATTCAAACCGGAAAAGCAGGAACGCTGGGGGCGGCGGACGCCCCAAGACCATTTGCTCACTTGCGATGGAGCCGGTTTATTTCTCCGTTTATTGTTTGCACACGCGGTGCCACTCTGCGATCCGGGCTCCCACGCCAAACGAAGGCGCTCAGGTGTTATGAAAGTCTGAACTTCGCAGCTCAGATCAGCATCTCCGCTTCTCCTCGCCAGTTCTCCGCTCTCAGATTTCACAGCACGCAGGGGCGGCCAGGAACATTTCGGGACGCGAACCAAGCTCTTCTAAGGAGTGGGGCTGCGCTTAAAACCTGAGAGATGGGCTCTGGTACTTCTCACTTTATTTCAGCTTCGAAAACTATGAAGGAGCTGGTCGGGATTTGCTGAGCTCCAGTGTTAGACAGGAGGAGTGCATTGTTTTTCTGTGCACGTCCGCATCTTTTCACTCCTACTTTAAAACCTTAACTGAGGATGTTTGATACTAAACTCCTATGGTGATATCTGGTGCTGAGACACATTTCCACAAGGACCTTTCGGTTTCCATTCTGCACGCAAACCGGAAGTTTTTTTGCACTCTTTAGGCAAACGTGATGCCCAGACATTTTCTACACATTTGCCGTATTTTGCCTACAAAAGGACGGGCGAAGGGCTCACTCGAACATCGTGCACTTTGCCCATGTGCCTCGTCAACAGAAATCCGAAACGGGTCGAGTTCTGCGCAGCGAGTCGATACTGGAGCGGGGTGCGGATGAGACAGGGCAAAAACAAATCCATCTCCATTAACACGGTCAACATCACATAACCCAGCTGTCCAGCCCCCATATATAACAGAACAAGAAGCCCTCTAAACCTGCAACGGTAGAAAAAGATTGGTAGGGAAAAAAAACACCCAAATGTCACGATTATCACCTTCCATTATAGTGAATGTATGGCCAGTACTGAATTTAAGATAACTATTGAAAGCTCCTATTGGAAACTACACATCAATAAGGGCATCCGTATTTCTGACCCCCTCTCCTGGTCCCTGCACATCAGCAGTGTCATAAAAAGGGCACAACAGGGATTTTATCTTTTGTGGTGTTTTAAACATGGCATGTTCAAAAAAATCCTTATCAGTTTGTATCGGTCCACAATAGAAAGCATATTAACCAGATGCATCTTGATATGGTGTGGAAACATCATGACCACAATCTGCTCATAGGTACAGGATGTGTGTACTCACTGCAGGAAGAAAGCCCTCTATCACGAAGGACACAAGCCACCAAACACACTGCCTTTCCTCTTATCTCGCTTCAGGAAAGTGCCTACAGAGCATCTAAGCCAAAAACTCTCCTTACAGAGAAAAGTTTTAACCTTCTGGCGGTCTGACTACTGAACAGTAATACAATGAATTCAGACTGCAGATTGTTTTTCTGTTATGTTTTTAATTTTTATTTAGGTACCATTTATTGAGAGATTTAAGGGCTGAGACAGAACCAGGACACAATGTATTTCATTGCACTTTATTGTATTTTAAAAGGCACATGACAAACTTGACCCTTGAACCCTCGGGAAATTCCACGTACGAGATGGGAATTCCTTTTATGAGAGATTTTAAACAATCAGCAGATAAAATGGAAGGTTTCAAATTTTCTGTGAAAGCTCAGCATTTTGGGATGTTGCAGGCTTTGCCCTGTGCTTGTCAAACAGAATCACATCTTACTGATCTACACGGGACAGCTAACGTCATCATCAGTTTAGACTCCTCTTCCGTCCTTTCCACACGAAGGTAGGTCTGGGTAAAAACCCCACCGCTTCCCTTTTGCAAATCTCCTGGCTGACTCACTCGCGTGTGAAAACTATCACGCTCATTTAAGCCATCTGGCAGCACTTTGTCCAAGCCCCCCTGACAAATTGCCACCAATAAGTGCAAAAGTGTTGATGTCCAGCGTGTTTGAGACAACCATGTTTTTAATGTTAAAAATACATCATCTTGAAAGTGTTCCAAAAGGACATTTCAAGCCAACTTAGTTACCACAGTCTACTAGAATTGTTAAAAAATTCTCTATGGAAAACTGTTCCAAAATGGAATCATTTCCACCCCAGATAAGACATTTTTTTCTGCCCTATGTGGCCGTCACGGATGTACACTGACCGGCCAAAACATTATGACCAACTGCTTAATACTGAATAGGTTTCCCAACAGCCCTGACCTATCAAGGTATGCTGTGGTATCTGGCACCAAGCTGTCACTAGCAGATCCTTTAAGTCCCGTAAATTGTGAGACGGAGCCTCCATGGATGGGACTTTTTTTTTCCAGCACGTCCCACAGATGCTCGATTGGACTGAGATCTGGAGAATTTGGCAGCCAAGTCATCACCTTGAAGCTTCTGTTATGCTCCATAAACCAGTCTTGAGCCATTGTTTGCAGCGTGGCAGTGTGACGGATCCTGCTGAAAGAGGCCACAGCCACCAGGGATTGTTTTCATGAAGGTTGTACTGGGTCAGCAACATTGTTTAGGTAGGCGGAACGTGTCAAAGTAACGTCCACATCGACGGCAGGACCCAAGGTACAGAACATTACCCAAAGCATCACACTGTCTGTGTCGTACTGCATTCTTTCACACACACACACACACACACACAGGCCACCTTCTTCCACTGCTCTGTGGTTCAGTTCTGATACTCATGTGCCCATTGTAGGCACTTTTGGTGTTGGACACAGGTCTTCTACTGGATCAGACTACATAGGCCAGGCTTGGCTCCCCTGTTGTCACTTCACTGGTTTCCTTCCCTGGACTACTTTCAGCAGGTCCTGACCACTGCAGACCGGGAACATCTCACAAGAGCTGCAGTTTTGGAGTCTAGTTGTCACAACTTGCCCCTTGCCACAGTTGCTGAAATCCTTATGCTTGTCCGTTTTTTTCTGCTTCCAACACATCACCATCAGCAACACAATGTGCACTTGCCGCCTAACATATCCCACCCACTTCCAGATGCCACTGTAACGAGGTGTTATTCACTTACGTGTCGATGGTCATAATATTTTGGCCGATCGGTGTACCTATAACAGACCAATAAACTACAGTAAAACTGAGTACTACAGCACACAGAAAACCAAAATGTGCGCAGCGGTTCCTCATACATCGAAAGCAAACCTCGATGTTGCAAGTTTCATTTGCCCTGCCAAAGTGCGTAAAAAAACCCCCTGCGACCTATCGAGAGAGTTGATGCGAAATCGATCCTTGGACTATAGGTCTGGGGATCGTACTGACCTTTCCTGAATGTCATTTCCCTCGTTGTTCCCTGGGCGCTGCGGTTGCGGGGTACGGCCCCTGTGATCGATGCAGCGACCCGAGAGAGAGCCGAGCCCAGAAAAACCGCGCTGCCGTTCTTACAAAACACGCAAATGCAATGGGGAAAAAATGGGAAACTAAAATGAGCAAGTTTAAATGTTTAAAAACCTGTTGAATGCAGGTTGGCGAAAGTGTCACGCTTATTAGCATCATTTGCCCCCATGAGTGCAATGGACATTTATTGCAATGGAGGAACATTTTCTTTATTTCACCTTCTGTCATTACAACGTGTACTGAAACCGATGCCAAAATACCAGCACCTACAGGAACTGTGTTCAGACAGTCAAAGTAAATATGTCACAACTTTAATGTACATCACTTCACTACATACTATACAAGGCCGTAATTCCAACACCTAATATTTGTGACCTGGTTTTACATACAACTACGATAGACCGTAAAACATATATGCGATTGTATTTAAACATAAAAAATAAGGTAAGAAAAACCACCTGGTGTTACGAGCCATAAACATCTAATGGTATAATAGCATCCTCCATGCATTTCAGAACCACTGCGTGCGCTTTCCTCAAGAATGCATATATTTAGCGATCGGTTTAAACCTGGCTAAATAATCCTTTGTAAATCCCAAAGCAGTTAGTGTGTAACAATGATCCTGGTTGAGGGTTACAAGCATATTCTTTTCAACGGAGTGCGAGTCCAGTCATGAATGGATCACGTTGACGGATGAGGTTATTTATTAACTGGCGGCCCTTGTGCATTAACCATTCACAAACAGCAATACACATAGAAGGATACTCGGTCTCAAACACAATCGTGTGCGGACGACGCGATACGAAATGAACACTTTTCAAAGCGCACATTATTGTAACACGCTTAAATGCGTGGTTTTGCTGCGCCTTCCCAAAGCTGTGTAAATATCCAACTAGAGAGACGGAAGGTACACTTCATCGAGCGAGCATTTTAACCTCAGCGCATGTGAAAATAGCCACCCCCGATTTTTTTAATTTAAAAACGCTTTAACACAGACTATGATCACACTGCGTTTTTAGAAACAAAGTGCGACGCGCACGCATGGAGTCCCTTGCTCGGTGTTTTTATGAATGAAGCGCGTTATGCAAATAGGACCGATTCAGGAGAAGAAATGGCGGATATTACATATCAGTTGATTCGGGTCCACAAAAGACTTTCTCCGCGTCTAGTTGGCGAATTGGACATTCAGCGGTCATTTGATCCAAACCTGGTTCGCACTGACGCATTGCACGGAACATTTCTAAAAGAATGCCTGTGGCTCGGCGAACAGGCGACCGTGGGCGATTTAAATACATGTATTCAGTGAAAATCCTTTCACAAAATGTTTCCGATCCATCTCGTTCCTCGTCCCTCCCTCCTTTCCCTTCTCAAGTCCAAATCCGTGAATCAAGGCAAGGACCACATAACCCCCTCCACAGCTCGCTGTCACCACACACAATACAACAAGGCGTTTTCGACTCCAAAACAATGCAGAAACTTGACCCATACCCAACTTCTTGATACGCTGGCCAACAACATCAGATGCATTACAAGAAGTTTCAAATCGTGCAATCCATGCACAAAACAAATAGTTTCTTTTTTCATCCCCCCAAACTGTCTACTTACTCGTCTGGGTGTGTTTCTTCGGTCATTTTTCCCCGTTTCACCTACAATAGTTTCCCACAACGGGTACACGCGCTGCGTTCGTCATTTTTATCTCCACCTTCGCTCTACACCTCCTCGTCTTCACATACTGTAACTGGTTTCCTACAGGTTTTCGCCGTCTTATTCTCCTCCTCAGTTCTTGTTGCTTTCTTCTTCTCAGAACACCTTAAAGGAAAGCATCCACTGAAACAAGTAATCCCTTGGGGTTAACGTCGTCCTGGTGACTTTTCCCTACATTTCGTGCAGCGATGACTCCAGTCATCTAAATCCAATGGCTGTGCGTGCGCTCCTCGATTTCGCTGAAGGTGGCCCCGCACGAGTCCCATCTCCTCTTACTCCATGTTGGATTTTGTAGGCAGAAGCCAGCACCGCCGACACAGGAGCGAGAGGCGAAGAAGGGGTAGGGGTATGAGTAGAAGGGGCGGGGGCAAGGCGGAAGCTATGACGTAAAGATCGACTGAGGCTTCTGTTGTACCCAGAGTGGAAGTGGCGGAGACCACCGATCTTCACATCACATTATCATCACGTCGGTGGTAAAGGTTCAAAGGCAGCTTTGTCGCCTCGAATTTATCTTTCATGCGGTTGGGCGTGTTTTAATACGAACAGATCAGCATTAAAACGTGTTTATGACAATATTGTAGGTGTTTATGAGTTAGTAATAACAAATTAGGTTTCTGTTTTAACAAAAGTCACCTTTTGAAATTCCGGACTTCGAAAACCTGAGGTTTGCTTGTTCCTCTCTTCAAGTGACTAAGCATTTCCCCTTATGAGCTTAATTTTATGTGAAGCACAGCGTTGTTAGTGTGCCGTTAATGTTTTGCTGTGACAGGTTTTTGAAACGTATGCTATGTATTCGGTTTTGTTTGTGTTAATTTTCATTAATCAGTTAATTGTAAGCGATTTTAATGTGAAGCCCATAATTGTTAAATTGTACAAATGTTTTGCTGTGAGAACTTTCTTTGAAACATTCTATACATTCCGTTTTGTTTTGATTATCCAATTTTAAACACAAATACCTATAACATACGACCTGTAGGCACCATGTCAGTCACCTGGGGGGGGGGCGCATATCTTTTCCTGTAATTGAACCTGAAAAGCACCTTGCAGTGACGTCGAATTATTTACGTCCAACAATCCGTTTTAAATTAAATTGGAAGGATGCAAACTACTACACCATTGTTGCGTTAACGCAAAACGTTTTCCCGAAACTGCATTTAAAAAGCAAATGTTAAAGAAAAAATGAATACCAAAACGAAACTTGGTGCCATTTCCTGGCTCCAAAACCCTTCTATGAGAATATACGTGTTCGATGGTGTTTTCCCGGCCTTACATTCTTAACCTCCAGATATATAATCCCAAGGTATCAAGCCTTAACAATAATACTAAAAGGAAGAACCACTGCTTAATGACCCCACCGTACATGTATATCCACGGACCGGACACAAACCCCCCAGTACAACATCCCGCCTGTATGGCTGTATTCGAAACAATTTCTTTCCGCAAGAGCTCGACTGTAGAGGTAACACCTGATCTTTTGGTCTTTAACTCGGCTGTGTGATATATATTCACACACGTTCAGCTGCATGGCTAAACAATTACGTCTACTGTCGGGCTGTGTGTATACACTGAGTTTTACACGAGGCATCCTGACGTGCCTCCGTGTACTATGGTTTACTCGTAATGTGGCCCACGTAGAGCAGGTTGCTGAAATTTACCCTTTTCCACAGGACGCGAGTATTTAGAAAAAAAAAGGATCAGTGGAACTGTTATTTTAAAAGTGAATGCTTAAAAGTTATTAATCCTGTTGTCGAGTTCACATTTTTGATGAGTAGTAACACTGATTAGTCAATTAACCATGACCAATATATTCGTCCTGCTATTGCACCTAACGCAATCATTGACCTTTCTTTGATATGACACAATTAAATTACGCACAATGTCTCATAAACCTTGTATCTTTTGCGAATGTAATCAGTTATAAAATTCTTGGACACTTCTCGTTTTACTGCTCGTAAAATTGCAGAGTGGAAAGCGTTGCTCTATTGTACAACGATGTTGTGTTAGCTGATTCATAACAAGGTCTGGCAACGATAAATGATTCAGGAGTTACATTCAAACGTGTTACTGATAAACCCGATTTTACTTGTGGTGCAACAGATTGAAGTTTTGTTTTCATGTTTTATTGAATGGGAATCGTTCTGAAAAATATTAAACATCGTCACTGTTGTGTCAGGGTGGCCAGGTGTATTTAAGGCCGAATTGGATGATATTCTGATATTTAAAAAATAACAAGGAATCACCTGTCATAACTGACAGTATGTTTACAGGAGTTGAGCGGGTCTAACAAAGGAAAATATAGTAAGACCATAGGTTATACAGTAATTTAATATTTTTTTATTTGTAAGATGCATAATTTTATCATCATTTTAAATGTATAGTTAATAAAGTGGCTAGAGTATAAAAAACAGCGGGTTTAACGGAAAGCCACAGTTTTGTATTATGACAGGGAAATACGGGAAATGAATGTAATGTTATTTCGGGAAAGATCACTGTAACATTTTAAGGTCCCGCATGATACGTCGATCCCATCTGAGTAGTTTCAGTAGTACATGCACTGGTAGAGTCTGTGAGAATCCACATCGCTGTAATGACATTGCTCCGTCTGTGAAAACATTCTAGAAATTTATCATGAGGAATTGATGGCCTCTGTCGCCATCAAGTGGTTAAATGAAGTCGTAGCATTGGAGTTAAAAGTCTTTCGGTATTTAAGACACACATGTATGTACATGTGTATGTATGATTGAAGACCTACATTTTTTTCTTAGACTAGCTGAACAACAACATTCCAGCTATGTGTTTAGTTGTTTACTGTGTCTATCCAGCCGTATATTAGGCCCTTAGCGACGAGTGTAATTTAGAAATGCGCTATTATTGTTTTTCAGTGTCAGGCGTAGATTTCTTACATTTTGCGTGCAAAACTGCAAAGAAAACGTTTATATTTACAAAGACTAATCAGATTGACTCACTGTAGCTTCACTAATTGTATATGGCTAAATTATGACCAGCGTGTATTGCGTTATTTTGGTTACATCATAAGGTAATAAAAATTTTTTAAACATTAACTTTTGGTGATTACGCAAAAAATTGTTTTCAGTTTCACCAACGACTAAATAACATGTAGGTCCTTAAAACATATAGCACCCTTCTCCACGTGACCCATTGTATGAAAGCTTTTACTTAACAAAAACTTTTAAACAGACAGGCAACAGGTTTTTTGCCCATATCTGTAAGCGTGCATTTCTCCTTGCTTCATAGTCTCCTTCAGACTGGCATCCGTCTCTTAGAAAATGGGGAGCGGGGGGACAGAAATAGAACAAATTGGTACATATTCTTTGTGCGTTGGTTTCCATGGCAACCAATAACTAGGTTGCAAGTCCTTTTTAACAAACCCATCACAGCACACAGAGAAAAGCTCCACGCGAACTGCTAGTCTTCGGATCGACGGCAGTCCGGAGTGTAAAAAATTTTTTCACCTTCTCCCTCGGTTTTTGGTGTTCCTCTACACACGTTGGCCATTGTGTCATAAACACGTTTGTGTGTGGTTTGATTTAAATATATATATATAGCAATTATCACGGTTCTGGTTGAGTTAAACAAGGGTATTATAATGCTGTTACATCTAATATCCATCCATTATCTTAACCGCTTATTTCTGGTGAGGGTCACAGGGAAGCCTGGAGCCCATCCCAGAGCACAGGGCAGGGGACACCCAGGCGGGGCGCCAACTGTGGGAGGAAACCAGAGCACCCGGAGAAGCACAGGGAGAACATGCAAACTCCGCACACACAGACCCAAGGCAGGAATTGAACCCCAGGCCTGGAGGTGCGCGGCGACAGTGCTAACCACCACACCACCGTGCCACCACACTTTTAATATCTTTTTAAAAAAAAAACGGCGTTGCAATTTCTGCTTTTACTTGTTCAACCAATTTAATTGTCAGATTAATGCTTTCAATTTGTAAACACGATCATACTCGTACAGGGTAGGTGTGCGTGAGTGTATGGGCAGGAGGGCATTCTTCTCACGCGCCATTTCTCCTTTCCCACCTCCTGAAGGAGTCTAGTGAACAGCTGACAGTTTCATACACCTCCCAGTCAACATTTCAGCACTATCCATTTGAGCCCTCTTAGTCGCAAAGAATTATGGGACACGCAGGTTTAGAAAAAGGTGCTGTGAAATTTCGCTTCCTCTTTGTAATTATCAACAAATTTCCTTAGCCATGCTCAGAAATCCTTAAATGTCTCTCGTTATATTGAATGATTTAAAAATGCACTTTTGATCATCACATTTTAAATCAATATTTTAAAATTTACAAATTTAAACGTGCTTTTAAATCTGACCAAACAACATTTTGACTTGGAAAAAACATTTTGCTGTGGTAAAACAGCAGAGTTCTTAAGCAAAAACAGCTTGTCTTTCAATGCGATATGCAAGTCGTGGAATCGATCAGTCGTTAACAGAACCAAACCAGGAACAGGATATCAAATAAACCTGAAGAAGGGATGAATAGATCAGAAACAGGAAAAGGGGGCCGGATAAGTGTCTTTGTTCAAGCAGGATATTGTTTACCATTGCTGGTGCACTCCATAAAGGTTATAGGCTCAGATCTGGCCTGAAACACTTTCTTCTGGTAGTTTGTATGTCTACCATTTCTCCCAGTGCATGTGTATGTTTACAGCCAGTGGCCCATTTTCTGCGTGTGTGTGTGTGTGTGTGTTTTATAACAGAGGTCCTTCTGGTTGAGGGTTGGTCAGGTGGTAAATGTCTCTATGTTGTAAAACAGTCGGTTACAACATACTTACAGTTGGTGTCACAATAGACTTACAAAAAGGCTTTCTCAGTAATGAAGGAGTCTCCAGGAGACTAATAAAATTAATGTTTTTAAGTAACCATGTTAACTCCATTTTAATTTCCTGTTGAGCAAACAAAATATTTTTGGGGGGTGGATGATGCTGTTTATTGTCTGTTTGGCAGCAGTATTAGTACTAGTCAGTGTTCAAGAATAGAGTCTTTTAAAGTACAAGTGAATATGAAATGTGACCTACAGCAAAATGTATGTAGTTTTATAGATTTCGCCAATGTGGACATAGAAAATAAAAAAAAAAAAAAAAAAAAAACCAAAAACCAGTAGAGGGCGCCAAACTTTAAGGTCAAACCTACTTTAGGCCTTTCATCCGTACCTTCTTCAGGTCATTTGTCCACTCATTCAAACTGCCGCTAATCCTTTCAAAGCGTTTTGTTCAGCATGGGTAAGAGTCTCTGATAAGAGAGGAGATTCTGCAGTCTCACTTAGATTAACTCCGGCCTTCAGAAAATACAATTTTAATTAGCGGTTGTTGCTTCGTGATCGATTACATGCCTACTGTTATGACCCTTGACCTTGCGCTCATGCGTGTGCTAACGTGACGAGCTAAGCACAGAGGCTGTGGTCCGTGATATCGTGTTATGACTTTGGCAAACGCTCAGCTCCTTATTGAAATCTGAGGAGGGGCAGTGGTGCAACGATGGTGAGAATTAGTGATTAGTCCAAAACGCCTCGAGTTTTCTGGTAGTCATGTGTCCAGAGCTGATGTAAAATGTATCAGTAAAGCCTCCTTTCTTGTGTCATCTTGCTGCACATGCACATATATGTTTATAACTTATTGGTTTTAGATGTCAGTGTGTCTGACAGAAGCTGGTGGTCAGGTGACCTACGTACTGAAAGCCAGAGGCAGGTGATTCAATTGGACCTTGATTTCTGCTTCGCAGACAGTGAAATAAGCAGGTGCACACTGAGTAAACTGCTGGCAGTACCTGCAGGCTCACATTAATATCTAACTCTTCTTTCACTCTGCTCCAAAGCTTAAAGCGTTATGGCCAATTACATGCTTTGAATGCATAGGCAACTCGGGTTAATGGGTTAATGGATCAGGTTTGGAATAAGAGGCTTTTTGAGATCTTCGTGGGGCAGTCCGAACTGAAGAAATGTTGTTCTCGTTGCTCTTTAAACAGAGAAGGACGCAAGTGTGCATGACCAGGTTAAAAATGTCAACTTTGAAGGTCACACTGAATCACAGGATAGCTGAAGGTTTTTACACATATGTGTGTGTTGTGAGACTGTGTGTTCTGGCCTTAGTGGTTGCCCTCCCATTGTTTAAATATGTGGTGTCGCAGTTAAGGGAGTACCTGCTTTAAGGCCAGGCTTCAGAATGGATTCAACAGCGTGGGCTTCGTGTTTTCAGATTGCCTTAGCTTTTACGTTCTGCTCTTCACCATGTTACTGAGAAAACCTGTTGAGTGTTCACTCCATGTGGACAACTCTCCAGCTAACAGCGCTAACTAGACTGAAATTAAAAATAGACCATTTCACACCCATGCTGATAATAGCTAACATGTATCAATGTATCATCTTGTGAGAAACTGTCTCACTTTTGGCACATCAGTGCCTTCCTGTGTCTGAGCGTGTTTGACGTGTAACGTAACTCTCTGCTCTCTGAGGTCATTCAACTTGGTTGTGTTGATTGTACCACTATGACAGGAAATGATGACGGAATATGAATAAATAATTTATGCCTATGTGTCAGAGCTGTGGCACTTCCTCCCACGACAAGGTTGATACTTGGTGTAAACTAAATAGTACTTATAAGGATCTCCAACTAGTTTGTCTTTTTCTTTGTGTTTACTTGTGAAAGAACATCCAGCATTGTACACTCTCCATGTCATCAAATATGGGAGCTAATGTATAAATACCAGCAAACCTGAGACATGGTTGAGAAGATGACGGTTTAGTGAAAAAGATTTGGTAACTTGTCTGATCCAATCCTGTATTCTACCATCGATCTGTTATTTTTATTTCGCTAAATACAAATATAAAAACTGTTAACAAACATGGCATCACGTTTCAGCCCAAAAAGAAGATAGTGTTTGTGCAACATGCACCCAGGGCGTGGAGACAGGCTTGCGAAATGGGGAACTTTATGTGATTCAGCCGAGGCAGAAGGGCCGAGTGGTTTTTATTAAAATGTTTTTGTTTTCATGCCAATACCGCTAACCAGGAAGTGAGAACTCTGAGGTGTTGAATAACAGAAAGCCGTAAGGCAGAACAGGCGTACGACAGTTTTGCATAACCATGGAATCTCTGTGGCTCAAAGAATCCGGCTTCCTTATCTTTCTTTTGGGCTTTGCATTGGCATTAACGCTTTCAAAATGTATCCTCGTTTGCTGTGCAAATTTCCAAAAAATTTTGTATGGGAACACCATAAGAAGGGAAGAAATACTCCAATTCCATGCAAGGCTTCCAGGGTAAAAAAAAAAAAAAAAAAAAACAGACATCTGGCACGTGAAACCAAAGTCTGGAAACCACCATCCACTAAAGCAAAAGACAGATTACAATTATACTGGTTTGGCACACTGGTCTCTAGGAAATGGTCTGTTTGACTAATTGCTGGGTGTCTCTGGTATCAGCTGCTGCCATTTGGCCTTCTGCCAGATTTGAAATATGTTATTTTGTCCAATTTTTGCATGCTAGTTTGGTTTCAGTTAATATAACCTCAAATGTTTCTTGTGGATAAAACTTTAATGACAGCCTATTGGACATGTACAATACCCAGAAGAGATAATAGATACTGAAAGGTATGTTGCAAAAAGCCCTTTATTCAGCAGGAGGCTGACCCCACAAATGTGAATTTTTAAATAACAACATGCTGTTTTGTACCACTAGGAGGCGCTAAAGACTACAGGGAAGAGAGTTCTTTCGCTGTACAAGACAGCAGATGTGACAAGCTCTTCTTTCAGAACTGAACCAGTTACATCTGATTTGAATAATCAATTTTCAGCACAATTGTGGATCCTGTGAAAGTTTCGTCGAGGTTAGCTGGCGTGCTTAGAAAAGAACTGTGCTGACATTCTTCTTCTTAATACAGAAACGGTTAAAAAAAACCCCATATTTAGTCTTCTGTAGTGAGCTTGACAGCAATGTTTAAACCCATTTGGGACGGCCCCCTTGCGCCTTTGGCTGTGTTGTAGTGCTGCGTGTTTCAAGCCTGGTGTTTTTAGAGGAATGTGGCTAGTTGGCGACTGAAATGCTGAGCACGAAACAAACTAACAAGACTGGATAACTGGCCCTATCAGGTGCCTTTCCAATGCAAACGAATGATAGTGGCAACGTTTTACCCCCATCCTTAACCTACAAATTCTAAAGCACATACCAGTTTGTGCTGAAATTTTAACGGATGGTCCTATTTAACTCACTCTTCGGAAACCTAAGGTTTATAAATCGGGTTTTAGGAAGAGACTTAAGTGTTCCTCAACGAGGTGAGGTCGCATGGTATATTGGAGACAAAAATGTTAAAACGTGAACCGAAACGCAATGGGATGGACTTGGCCTAAAAGGCTCATGGGGAGGGTGGAGGTGTGGCTGGAGAGGCCTTTTTAGGTGGGGGGGGGTTGTGACCTGCCACTGTGTCAGTATGGGTAACCCGTTTCCTTCATTTGACCCTTGTCTCTGTTTACTATGCTGCAGCTCCTAATAGCTGCTTTCAGAACAAACTTCACCAGGCACGGTGTCTGTTTTCAGGAACTCCGAAGGGGGGGGGACCTGTTGGCCTTCCCTGAAGTGACCCCCCCCCCCCATGCTGATGCAGGAGATATGGTAGCCAAGTTGCAGGCATGATGCAATGCGGGCAGCTAAGGTGTGGTAATGGAGGAGATTTAATATCCAGTATTTCCTTACCATGCTGACCCAGTCACACTCTCGGTCTGACTGGTGGAATGGTGGCTGATGGAGTACTCAGCTTTGTTCAGGCTACTTGGTGGGTGAAATTCAGCTATGAAAACTGTGGACTTTGGAGCAGTAATGTCATGTTTTTTAGGTGGAAACATTGCAATTAACAGTGTCCTCCCCTAAAAAATGGTTCTTTCATTGGAGTGACTCCATACTTTTTGTTTTCCCCTGTTCTTTTTGCAAATCTGCATCTTCAAAAGCTATTTTGTGCTGTAAAGCGACAGCTTTTTTATACATTTGTTGTGAGTGGACTGTTTATTGGTTTTTTTATTTTTATTTATTTTTAATGTACATATTGCATATATGTACTATGTAAAATGCACAGCGCAAAATGATGTAAAAGAATGTATTTATGATTGGAAACCGTCCCATGAGGCCTGTATATGAGGTACAAGCCTGATGGAACAAATTTGTTATAACTGGTACAAAGCTGAAAATCTCTGGAAGAAGGGGAGAAATGTTTGAAATGTCACCCAAGTAGTGGTAACAAATCCCAAATGTTAAACTGAAAGGTTAAAGTGCACAGAGGTTTCGAAGAGACGGTGGTCAAACTGGTTACCCTCGGACTGTGTAAATAAATGATCCTTCTGCATACGAATCAGTGTTCATTCTTGTTTTACGCCCCCTCCAGTCAGAGCTGTTTCAGTGCCGTGTGCTTCGAGGCCTGCCCAGAGAGAAGCCGACAGCAGGTTTAACCTTGACATGACGGGGGCTGTGTCTCTTGACACCTTTGCTTGTGGAATGATTTCTTTGGCTTGTTAAAATTTCTGTTGCATAGGCCCCAGTTTTAACGGACTTGTGCATCAGAAGCCCTTGCGTTTAATGTAACGAAGCCATCTTGCATTGCAGTGCTCTGGTTCTCTACAAAATGTTCGTGATGCTTGTTATAAAATGAACGGAGGTGAGGTGCGTAATTGTAAAGAAGGGATTAGTTATTACAAACCAGTAAGCAGGCTTTGGTTAGTTATCTGGTGTTCTACGACACTGCTAAATCCTCAACCTGTGTCCTCAGGGACTTTTCTGTGTCCAACTAGCAAGATCACATAGACAGCCATTTTTATGACTAGTGGCTAAAACAGGTCAAGGTCTGGCGTTATGAATACTAGTAAGGAATATAGTAGCATTAGCTATGAGTCTTTGACGGAACTGTCATATTCTAGAGTAGGTATTAAAATGTCTTTTGACTGATGCCAACTTTGGTAGGACCTCAGCTAACATCCATCCACAAGGCTTCTTTGAGCTGGTTTTTAAAATAAGTTGTGCCCCCCCACTTCTACAGATATGAAAATGGCTGCATATAAAACATGTACAGTTGGAAGCAGTTCTCTGGGGAGCACAGGCAGTGCTGAACTCTTGAAAATGCTTGTTTAATTAGCGAGCATCGCTGTTGTGATCTACTGTTTGAAACTAGCAGAGTTTCTCTGAAATAAAGAATCCTTTTAATAGGTGATGTAGGAGGATGAATGTGAGGTGGAGGGGGTCCAGACTTGGAGATTAATCTTGGATATTAGCCTACCCCAAGATATCAAACAGTTTTCTTCATGTTAATAGGAAAAAAGGGTGTCTCTGAGAAGATGAATAAAGTTGGATTAAAACATCTCTGCCTGTTCGGTGTTTAATTTTATACATTTCTGTGTTTCGTGTTTTGATTTGGTTTAACAGCCCAGTGCTTTCACCCAACAGTGGTGATGTTTTACGTATTTACAGCTGGGGTGTATGTACAATAAGCCACATGTATCGTGCTTCAGAAATCTGACTTTATTTTAGTGTAAAGTGAAAAATTTAGGTTGCCAGAAAACTCCACCTAAAGATGCTGTAGTCTGTAGAAGGCCCTGTGGAATGGCGTGTACATTCTCTGTCAGGTTTGTGCGTGTAATTTACGACGGGATGGCATTACACATTGTAGTGGTTAACCACCCATTTTTTCTCAATGAGGTAGTTTTCACTCTGAGCATTTCCCAGTTTGGCTGTTATTTCCACGCAGCGGTGTGAGTTAAGAATGTAGCTTCCACGGTTCAGTTCTGGCTCTGTGTTCACCATTAGCTCAACACAGTCCTGTGGGAACATTTAAGTGAAACCACTTTTCGGTTTCCCATTTTGCCTTCTTTAGCGTCTTCCTGATTTTTTTTTTTGTCATCAATTGTTTAATGTGAGATTCGCCTGTGTTCCAGAACACCCCCTCCCTCAATTTATTTGTGGATTTGCATGCATTTCTTGTTACTAAGTCCATAGGGTTAGGGTTTAAAACAGCACTGAGTTTATAACACATGGGGAGGGATGGCCAGGGTTTGGATACACAATCAGCCAGTCAAACTTGCTCAGGCAACCTGTAAAGCAGAACTCAGTTTAATTCAACATGAACGTTAACAGATTATGATCTGTTTAGAGAGTAATCGGGCCTGGTTGATGCCACCCTGTCTCCAGCAATCCCAGGGTTAGAGTCATGATACAGCAGAAGACATCCCCTTTGTGACCTTGCCTAAAAAATACACTTACACAAAGTGTCACACTCCACAACCCTCAAACTCCCGGGGCTCTGTTTGCATGTTTAGGTCAGTTTGTGATGGATTGACAGTGTTTGAAAAATAGTACAAGCACGCAAAATGCGCATGTAGTTAATGTCATCATGAGTTTAGAATTTCTTTTTTTATGTGTGTCGTACGTAGATTTGTTTATAAAAACTTTTGAAAATGTGCAGCATAATACAGGCATACAAAAAAACTTCATATAAATAAATAGTTACTCTTGCAGATTTATAGTACGTAAATTCTCAATGTTTAGAGTTTTACACTGACTTCAATGACTTTTCATTTTTACCCGATCGGTGTCTCAGACAAGACAAATGAGTGATTACACAGGATATCCACACAAGGAAAGACACAAACCATAAACATAAAGGAAAAGGTTTTATTAAGATGTTCACAACTGTGCAGGCAGCAGCAATTAAAGCTGTTAATTACAGGAGTTACCTTTGGGATTCTTTTCTGGAGTTTGTGGTTTCTGGTTGTTTCAAAAGATCATAAATTACAATTTTTTGGACTCTCAGCAGCGGTCTCACCAGCGTCTCTCTCAGCACCGGTCTCACCAGCGTCTCTCTCAGCACCGGTCTCACCAGCGTCTCTCTCAGCAACAGTCTCACCAGTGTCTCAGATTAATGGGATATCAGACCTGATTGGTCTGAACTAAAAGTTTAAAAGCTAAATGTACAGCATTTTAATTTAAATGTTGGTGCTTTGTTGGAATAATGTACACCTTCCGTACGCCATCTTGAGTACGTGTATGTGTGGAGGACAAGTGAAGATGGAGAACGTGTGCTTTACTTTAGGGAGTCTCGGTGTTATCTCGCCTCCCTCAGGTGAGATGGGCACCTTTTGTGTCTGGCCAGGTGCCAACATTGCTGCCAGGAAGGGCAAACCCAGGACCGATGGACAGGGGTTACGGGCACACCATGGAGAATGGCGCCTCCTAAAATCCTATTTCGAAAGTGCTTGTGAGGATTAAAGGCAGTGGCACCCAGCCTTTATGTCTTGATTGAGCACTTGATCGTGGATGTGTACTTTAATCCGAAAACCGATGTGATCCCATCGATGCTCTGGCAGGAGGCTGTTGTTCTGTCAATGCCCCCCACCCCCCTCCTTGTTTAAAAGCTTGTTGCTTTCTTTGTTAAAGACACCAGCTACACGCTTTGATGTCCAGTGCTTTAAAGTCTCAGCTGGTAAACTCCAGCCTTTCCTTTCTGCTTCAGTTTTTCTTTGGCTCCACCTACGAACATGGAGAGATTTTTTTTTTTGTTACGGACAGAAAAATGGACACACAATTGTATTGTTTGGGGATTTCGATGCCGTTCACGTGAGGGGCATTACCTTTTTAGAGGTAATATCGTCATCCATTAACTGCCAGTGTGTGTGAAAAGAAAATTTCTGCACTGGAGTTTGTAGGGTTCCAAAATTTCAGCCTGTCTTTAGCCTTTAACTTTTCACCCTTGAGCCAGGTGGTCTGAGTCAAAGGCCCCTCTGTTGGCATGAGATGTACCCAGGCTCAGAGACTGGATTCCAGGCTGTCCTTCTGTTAAGGACTGAACGCATTAGAGTGGTGGCCCCTGGAGGCCCCTGAAGGCCCTTAGGCCTTGTTACTGGGGGCCTGTCCCGGTCTTTATTTGGTGTGGCACCACACTGGACCTGGGAAAGGCAAGGGGAGGGGGGAGAACAATGGAGCTCTGGAAGAACACAGTCCGTTTTAGGAGCGGAGGGTAATTACTAATATCCTCATCTCAAGGGAATGTGGAAGGCAGGGGCAACCTACTGAAGATGAAAGGGTATCACATTTTCCTTTAATTCAACAGGAAGTGGGTCTCTTATACAAACGGCAGCGTTTGGCTAGACAAGTGGTGACAGTAGTTCGCTGCTGAGGCCATTACTGGGGCCGGGATAGATGGCAGGGGTGAAGGGGGCAGAGGGGAATTGGGAGTCAGGCCGGCCATTTCCAGGCAAGAGTCGGCTTTGTTTAGTCTGTGGGGTCCCCTGGAGCGACCCCTGGACTCCAGGTTTCCGCCAAGACCAATCTGCTATGATTTATTGGGGGGGAGTCATGCCAGTCTGTGCTCTGTGAGAACAGCGATCGAACATTGCTGACAGCAGGAAAAAAACAAATTTTCTGAATGTTATGTACTTAAAAATATTATTTTTATAGTAATAATTTGTTTGCATAAGGGCCTTTCGACAGACAGGGCTCCTGGGTGTCCACCCAATTAAAGATACATCTGGCCTTGATGCCAGATCTATGAAGAGGTGAACGATGGCAAGTTTTTGAATAGGAGTGTAAATGGGGAAAGTAGAAATGTAATATCGATTTATTCAGTAGATTGGTTATTAGGATATTGATTTTATTGAAATGTCAGCTGTATATAGTGGGTACAGAACACAGGAAAGCAAAACAGGATACTGGGTACTACATAAAACAACACAAACGGACAACCCAAATCTACTAATAGAATATACAGTATACAGTGTGATATTGTCTAGAGAGTAGTTTTTTTTTTCTTTTTGAAGTTTGGATTGTCTGACTTAAAGGCGGGTAAAATGCTTTAATCCTAAAACCTTGTGTCAGGACCTGTAAAATGCTGCCAGTAAAACGTGTCCCCATGAATCACTGTCCTGAACATTGGAAAGTGAACGGGCATCTTCAGCGCTACATGAAAGTGGCTGTTCCTTTAAATCTATTGTGAGACAGTCAGTACCCCAATCGTTAATGTGTTTTTAATCATAAGGTCTTTTGTTATTGTGTGCCAAACATAAATTGTTTTTTTTTTTCCCCCTTGGGAAAACGCACGAGGACAACACGTCTTCACGATAACTACACGGAGGGATCTCCTAACGGGGATGAGGGGTCGATTGGTTCTGCTGTTCCGGATTTTTAAAATCTTCTACAGAAGTGGGTGCCCTGCTCTCAGTCTGGCTGCTTGGGATTTGGAATGTGGATGCCCTTCTGTGGTAACTAAGAACCAGCCTCACGCAAGAAGAAAAAGCGTAATTGCAGCGGTGAGTCCTGGAAATGTTGCCGCAGCCATTAGAATACCAGGGTCGGCGGATGCATTGCTCGTGTCCGTGACAGACAGAGAACATGCCGTGCTCTCTGTCGGAGCAGAGACACTCGGACTTTATGCTGGGCCAAACCTCAGCTCTAACTGACTGGATGAGACTCTTCTCAGGCTCATCCAGTTTAAAGTAATTTTCTTCAGTCGTTCCTGATCAATACATCTCTGTCTTTCTAACTTGCAAAAAAATCTTATCTTTCATAGCACCCCCCAGCGAAACACACACACCTTTGCCTGAGAACTGTCAAGAAGAGCCCCCCTCCCCCGCCCTAAAGCTTTTGTGATTTTTGTGGTTCCCTCATGGCCTTAAACAAAGAAAAGAACAAAAGCGAGGTTGGTTTTTGAGGTTGTTGAAGACCTAATAATAACAGAGAGGTTAAAAGTGACCTTCATGGATTCTCTGCCTTTTGTGAAACCATGATGAGAGGTCGGTAGTCTCAGAAGCCCTCTGAAATGCTTCTGTTGCTCTTTGATATATTGTTGTGAGGCATTGAAGTAAATGATGTTTGACTGGAGACAGACCTGACGTGTAACTGAAACGTTCTACAGAGGTTCCACTGGAACGAAGGGGATGGATAAAGCATTAAACGTAACAATTGGCATTGCCGTTGATAGAACACAAGCTATTTATTTGTGACAAAGCAAGCCCTTCTTCTCTGAGCTTTTGGCAGTCATTAACACAAGTATCTTCCTGGAAACACTGGCGGTCAGTGAAGTATTTGGTAATATTGGTCTTTGTTGTAGGAATTACAGTGCGGGTTGGGCAAAAAACCATAATGAATCTGAAACACAAGGCCTGTGAGACGAGGAAGAACCCACTTGTGCTGTGTTTGTGACCCCGTGTGAAGTGGCAGCCTGCAGTAACCATGCTTGTGCAGCAGGGGGCACAATGTCATTCAGTGTCTTGGTCTAATGTGGTCTCCTCGTGGTGGGTGGGCTCTCGTACCACACGTGTCAGCTTCTACTCATCACACTGCCATTTTCCTGCAGGCCAGGCCACTGGAAATGCCACAGCCTCATGTGGTGGACCTCAACTTCAGGATCCGAATCATGATCAGGTTTATTGCCAAGTACGTTTTCACATACAAGGAATTTGTTTTGGTAAAATGGTGCAACACTGTTTGGAAAAAGACAGAGAGACAGAGATGGTGCAATGGTTGCCAAATCTTCTGTTGATCCAGTTCACCTCATGGGACTGTTTGAGGTCCGAGCCGTGTGGCGACCATGAAAACGACTCAGTGTAAAATCGATTAATATCTTCATTCACTTATTGGAACTGGTCTTGGTAGAGTCCCTGAATTTGCATGTAAGAAAAACAAGACAAGGTCAAGGGTCACCATTAAAAAATTAAACCACGTAGAGTCATTTTATTAAATTGATCTTTGCAAACAAGATAATTACTGCATATTCATCAGATAAAATGAAGGGATGAGACTAATTATGTATGTACCTTGTTAAATAGCTGCTGGGTATTTCTCAGCAGAATGACTGATATTGTAATTAAGATTCGAAGTATAACACGAGAAAGATAGGTTGTCTTGTTTTGTTATATGCTGAAAGGCGACTGTATAGAAGCTAATTTTCCCTGCTGTCAGCACAATTAACACCTAAATAAAACCCAATTCTCAGTAGTATGGTTAACTTTGGTTTAACAAAGTCAGTGAATTAGTGCCTTACTGAAGCATAACGTGCAAATATCTAACTATGTTTGCAGATTACAGAAGTGGCATTTCCCTTGAGAAGTTCACGCGGAAAGAAAATTAGCGTTGCAAATTGTGTTATACCGCTGCAACAGGACACAAGTCCAGCACCCAACTCTTACTGCCACCGTAAAGAAAACCTCTGCTGCTCTGAGCGAGCTTTCATAACAACAAAAGATGTTTATTCGCATGCTTGAATTCGATTAAAACTTTTTCCTCTAACGAACGTGTCTCTCAGGGAGTGGACAGCCAGCATTTTGACTTTACGTAAAAAACAACTTGAATTTGGACTTTGTTTGAGCTTTTCTAATTTTTATTTTTATCCTGTTGGGTGTTTAGAGCACCATACAGAACTGGAGAAGGACTGCCCCTAGATTTACTCGATTGTCATTGTGTTCAGAGGCGAGGCCATCGCACCATAGTTTGGCCTATTTTGTTTGATAAAAGACATCAAAGACGCACTATCCTGACCCCAACTTATCTTCCCTTAAGAGAAATCTCCTGCATTTTCCTGCTAATGCATTGAACTGTGCTTTCTCTCTATCTCCTCTTCAAAAACCCGTCTTTTCTGGTGCTTTATTTTTGTTTCTTTCTTCCTCACAAACGGCTTAGTTTCTGTTCGCCTCCCGCTTTAAGAGCCCCAGTCCGCGAGCTCTGTTTACCGGCACCCGGATCCGTGTCACGCCGATTTTTCTCCACCGCGAACTGCCTCTCACGTTATATTTCCACATTTGAATAGTTTATTCTCTGTCCTGTTGGAGCGCGTGGCACGTGCTAATGAGATTTCTCCCAGGCAATAATGCCCGTCACCCGCGGCTCCTCTCCCTTTCCAGTCTGTGTGACAACGCGGAACAGGAGTGCGGGCACCGCAGCTCTATCCCGCATTGTCGCTCAACATGAAATGCGCACACCTGCGCCATTTTTCCACATCGGTTTTCCTGCTAAACTTTTGATGATAGATTATAGATTTTTTTGTAAACGGAACAATGGTGGCGTCATTTTTCGGCTTTGCTTTTGCGCAGCTGAGTTTGTTGCGCAATTTGCCCTGTTCGTCGGCCTTGTCTGTTACAGTTAACGTATGTGACGTGCTACTGATCAACGGAAACAAGGGGAAAGCAGCGGGAAGTTGACCTGCGACATTTGCGCACCTACCTGCTCTTTTTGTTCCTATGTGGCTATGAGTAATGAAGTGGGAGCTCGGCAAACTTTTTAAAAATAACTGGCCCATCATTTTTTATGGTGTACTGTGTATGACCCCCTCCCTCACGCACATGCATATGCAGCTTTTGGCAGAATAGCATCTCTTACATAGGTGTATCCATACTGCATGAGAACTCTCTCAGCAAACCTGTAATCATGCACCTTGATCTAGCTGCGTACACATATGGGAAAATCACCACTTGCATTCTGCATAGACATAGTGAGAAACAAGGATTACTATTGTTGGCCAGAATTAGTTGCTGGAGGGGTCTAGACTTGACTGGTTAGCAGCACTGTGTTTTATTTAATTTAATTTTTTATTTATTTAACTCTGAGCTACTGGCTGTGCGCCATTTGACAGCTAACAGAACCTGAAAATAAAAATTTTTGAAAATTAAAGTGTACTTTAGAGCAGGTTCCCATCAGGGTTAATGTCACAAGCTGCTTGCTATACATTTTTTTTTTTGTGGAAGTTCCTTTTAACAATTATGGGTGACGTCCAGGAGAAGTGTAACAGCAGGATGAGTCTTCTCATTGCTACGCCCTGACCCGCTAAGGTCTGTTTGAGCTGCCGTCATTTCAGCATGTCTCGTGTTGGCAGGATTTATACTAATTACCCAGGATGTTAGCAGAGACTCAGGCTGTCACAGGGGGACCTGGGAGGTTAAACACTGCACCCAATTTCTGAGATAAACTGAGTTCTGCTTTGCTGTAAAATAGCGACGGCTTAATCTTCCTTTGTTATAAAAAGGAACGGTTTCTATTGTCTCTTTGCATATGCGGTTTTTGTTATGTCCGCTACGCACGTGACACTAAACGTGTGGCGAGAGAGTGGGGTTTTAACAGGGGCCCCGAGGGGACTTAAACACATGATGTAATGCCATGCTGTGGGGACTTAAACACATGATGTAATGCTGTGCCGCTACGCTTTCTTGCTTTGCGAGATCCACACACGAACCCGCTATGGCATGATGAGCACTTATTCAGGCCCTTCCTTAATAGTGGAAAGTAGGCAGCCCCCCCCCCTGCAGGTATATTCCTTGTCCCGAGAGGTGTTCTCACTTGCAGACCGCAATGGCGATAAAGAATGCCATTTGTCATCGGGTCGGCAAGCAGACACGGTCTGCGCGTTTGCAGTGCTGCTCTGTTTGGCCAAAGGGGCGGACTGTCGAGGTGGAGTAATTTTTCTCACATTACTCTGTGTCACTGGGGCTTTAAACTGTTGTCTTACTACAGGCCCCTGAGCGGCGAGGAGTTTGGGCAATGGAGGAGAGCACTTTTCGGGGGTATCGGCTTTCGCGTCCCTGTGCCACTGCTTTTCATCAGTTTGACCCCCTCCTCCATGCACGCAAGAACTTCCTGCCACTGTAATGGCAGTGAAAGACGGCAGAGTTCACAAGGTCAGGAATGGCAGACAAAGATGCTACAGAGTTAAAAGAGAGCCGTGACCTCCGGTTTGGCCTTTTTGTTTTGTGTTGAAGCTGGGAGCTAGCAAAAAACAGTCAACAGCGAGACGCTGGTAGAACCAGTCGTGTAAACAGCGGACGTCAGGAAAACCTCCGTGTTAGCTCAGCTTGTGGCAAGCGCTTATTGTAACACGTGCAACATTAAGAAGGCATTATGCAGTAACTGAAAATGTTTTTTTTAAATATATTTTTTGCATAATCTGTTATAGGAAGGCCAATATGTCACAGAGCCGAGAAGGTCATGGCAGAACGTTGGATAATTTGCATCTTTGCAAAAGTTTTAAAAACTTGAATATTTGAATGATTGTGTTCAGACTAATGTGCTTTATAGACGTTAATGATTCTGTGGTTTTAAGGCTCTTTAGATTGCATTGCTTTGACATAAATCAAACTCACTTCTGGTTCCATCTTATTCAACATTACTACACGCCGATGGTTTACACAACAATATGACATTAGAAAATCAGATGCCCACAAAGTAGGTCTGTGGTTTATAAGATATGTTTTGTTGTTGCTTATTGTATAAGTTTGCATTCCTATGTGTTCACAGAGTGCTTGCTATTTACAAACGGTTGTTACTAATCCAACTTCATTTGGAAGAAGTAATTTGAATTTGTGACTGGCCACTAGATGGCAATATCATCCCGGAGGAACAACAGGCAGATTCGGTTTCGTCAAGTTGGACAATGAAGACAGGCAGGCGTTGGGACTTGTCTGCAGTATTTGGACGTTCAGTTCTAGTTAAGGGGACTGTTCAGACTTGTGATCCAACGTACCAGTTAGAAAAACAGGTGTCTTCTCATGAGCCGATTTGTTGTTTTAAGTGAGAGTATCTGAGGTCCCTCTTGCGTGCTGTGCCGGAATCAACTATCGTGCCCGTATTACCTTTTCCTTGTGGTACACTTTAAATATTTCTGTTGCACTTGTTCTAAAATATAAAACAGAAGTTATTTCACACATTGCGATTCTTTTTAATTTATTTCAAATTTTTAGACATAGTTGAACAGACCGATAAGTAAATTATGCGGATGATTTGTTTTCAGTTCCCCTTGGACTTTTGTTACTCGAAGCTGTACTTACTGCCCTCTTATTTTAATGAGGAAATGTATAATATTTTTATTTATGTGTGTACATTGCAGAAGAATTGGAAGGAAAAGACATGCGCAAACGTGTCAATGTGTAATGCATTTAACTGTCAAATGTCACAGTGAGCTCAAAACTGAGAGGGTTTTAGAAGGTCTGTGTATCTTATACACAGGAATGGGGGGGGGGGGGCACCATCCTGTAACCTCCTACCACCCATTAATTTAAACACCTCCTCCCAATATGCACACTCCTGCACTAATATACCTCCTAATTTTCATACAGCACCTAATTAGAACAGACAATAGCAACACAATAAAATATACATGGACTCTTAAAACTGAGTGACGCTCAGCCAGCTGCAGCTCACACTAAGTGCAAAACTGGGTTGGCTTTTGTTCATAACCTCGCAGGACGTTTTCCAGCCATGCGCTCACGCTTGTGTTGTGTGGGCCTGCTGAAACGCAACACTGAGATTTTTGCCGAGATGGCACGTTGAAAATGGCACCATGCAAGTGATGGTTCACACAGGAGCCGTTTGGTTTGTGAGGTGTTCAGGTCCAGCCTCAGTGGCTTTGCTGTGGTTGGAAAAGAGTGTTAGAGCATGCAAAGTCACATTTATCTACAAGTATGTATGTTAGCCCCTCTTGTTGATGGTCTTCACTATCTTTACACGTTTAAATAAGGGCTCGTGTGCTGACTTCCACAAAGTGGGTCTGTATGCCGAGGTGAAGCTGCACACCCAGGGCACGGCTCACACCTCTGCCGCTGTCACGGAAACTGGAGAGGAAAAAGAAGGCTGTTGCTTGGGAGAATGGGGGGTCCCGTCGTGGTGCGGACATGGAGCAGCCACATCCAAGGTAGGCTGTAGAGCTTCGGAAGCCTCTCAAGAGCGGAGGAGGAGGAGGATGGACAGGTACGGGCGAGTCAAACGAGCTTCGGTTTACCTGACACGCCTCTCTCAGGGGTTGAAGGCACTTCAGAAGGGGCCTGCCCATGGCATTTTACTAGATTATCTCTTCTGTATTTGTTTCAGAGTCCACAGTCCCCAAATTCCTGCATGAGATTTGCCCAAGGCCGCACCTTGTCATACCTGCGGAAGGGGCTGAAAGGCCGGCTGAGAACGTGAAGGGATTAAAAGGTCGCTATGACAACGTTCCGATAATTACCAGCAGGCTACAACAGAATCTTCTTCAGTTCTTGGAATGTTTTTGTTGTTCCAGTTTGGTAAACTCTGTATTTGGTACTTCCTTATTAGTTCATAGGTAAAACAAGACCTTGCGTATTCTCCCTTATTCGCTGTGCATGAAAACACAGAGACATGCTTAAAAAATGTACAAGAATTGGGCTCCTGGGTAAACTGGATGAAGTAGTTTGACATTAGTAATGGTCCATGGCTTAGATTTCAAAACCTGATAGTAACCCTATAACCCTAAGTAAGGAGGTGGGAATCCATACATTTACTTCTAGGATGCAGTAACATTTTTAAGAGCAATGGCATTTTATCATCTGTGTCTACAGTTTTTTGTTATAGTACTTTATTAATCCCAGAGGGGAAATTACTTCTTTGCATTTAAGCAGTGGGCAGCCAGCCACAAGCAGCACCTGGGGAGCTAGTATTTGAGTATATTCAAGGACACACCTGCATTGGCTGGGATTTGAACCGGGAGACTTTAGCATCACAGCCTGTTGAGCCACCAGGCCTCTTGAACTGTATAGGACAGTGGATTTGATACCGAGCACCTCAGGGTTCCATCTGGGTTTTATTGAAATACAGTGTCGGCTTTCAGTGCGTTTAGCCAGCCAGCTTTTTTGTACACAAGTCACCTCACCTTCGGTTTCACGTGCCAGTAGGGAAGTATCTAGATTATTCAAAATCTGCAAGACAGAAGCTGCCTGTCAGGGTAGCAGGTGTCACTTCAGGGCAGCAAGAGGGAGGTGGGCATTGCCTCTCATCTAAAGCCAACAGGAAAGTACACTGCTAAAGCGGGTCGGGTGGGGCTGTTGAACTGAACCTCAGACACTGTGTTTCTGTTGATGGTGAGATCGTGTTCACTGCCCCAGAGCCCGTGAGCGAGGCGCAGAAGTTTTGAAGTGTCTCAAGTAAAGCAGATTTCCAACTTCATGTAGACCATGACCACACACATTTCGTAGATGCATCTGTGTCGTTTTATAGCCACGGATGTATTTTAGAGTGCAGCGTAACTTAGATCCTCTGAGGACGAGTCGGTGGTAAAGCAGCACGTATACATGAAAACCTGCGCAAATGTGTCTGCTAATGCTTTTAGATGTGTGGCTGGTGGAAGAACATATCAATATTTAAACTAGGCTGACCCGCTTACTCACTTACCTGAAGGTTATTCTGAATTCAAATGCCTTCAAGGAGTATCAATGTTTTTTTTCCCCCCCATAATAATAATACATATTTAAATTTAAGAGCTGAAGTGGTCAAGGTTTGAAAGCATGTAGTGTGTGTGTCGGTATACATGAGTGTGTGTGTGTGTGTGTGTGTGAGAGAGAGAGAGAGAGAGAGAGAGATAGAGATAGAGAGAGAGAGAGAGAGTGATAGAGAGTGAGTTAGTGTGAGTGTGATTGTG
>JABJVR010039198.1:0-32286 GCA_025773905.1 Chitala chitala
GGGATGGGCTCCAGGTTTCCCCGCGACCCTCACCAGGAATAAGCGGTTAAGATAATGGATGGATGGATGGATGGAGTTGTTATAGTTGTAGTTGAAGTAAAGGAAAATTCTGGGAAATTTGGTACTGCCAGGCTTCTTGTTATGAAATGTTAAGATACACAGATATCGATGTCCCTTGGGAAGTGTCCAGCTGGAGCTTTTTTTGATGGGAGTTTTGTGACCTGTGACATGAGGTCTTTGTAGGGGACACAAAAATAGATTTTTAATTTTTTTTTTTACTGAAGTAGAACTCCCTTGCAATATGAGATTATAACAAATTTATTGTTGCATATTATAAATATTTAAATGGAAGAAAGGGTTTTATAGGTATAGAAAAACGACTATTCGACAGAGTACTTTGTGAATTGTCAAGGTCAGTTTATTTATATAGCACGTTTAACTGCGACTCTGTTGTCCAAAGTGCTTTACAACCACAAAATTAAGAAAACGATAAGAAAACGAAATAGCCTATTTAAAATAACATTGAAGTTAAAAACACATCGGACAAGATGCCAACAGTAACAAAGACAGGTCTACAGGACAAAGGCCCAATTCAGCTATGTTTATAACACATCATCCCAATTGTAGTCATTGACTTTTTCTGCTTTACCAGTACACATACATGCTGTAAATTAAACCGAGTTTAGTGAAATTAACTCACTTTTTTTCTTTTCACTTCAGCCAGCTGCTTTTCGAACAACGAGCACTGCAAAGCGGCAAACTACTGGAATACTGGGTTTGTTCACCTGCAGGCACTCATCAATGCAGCCATCATAGAGGTCAGAGGTCGATCATGAAAATGTTCTGTCTCCTATAGCCTTCATTTAACTGTCGGGCACCACAGGAGACTAGAGCATGTCTCTGGCACTTTTGATGCACTACCTGTCGACTCGTGACGCTGTGCCCTCTGTGTGTGCAGATGCAAACGAAGCGGTCTGTGTGGCGGGAGATGAGCGATCTGCATGTGGTCATGATGGGCCAGCCAGGCTCAGTGGAGGTGCAGACCTTCCCCCACGCCCTAATCTCCATCTACCTGGTGGTGGCCTTTTCGCCCTTCGTCTCCTTCCTCATTGTCAATGTGGCGGCCGAGAAGGAGCGGCGCCTCAAGGATACAATGGCCATGATGGGGCTGTATGACTCTGCCTTCTGGTGAGATGCACTGTGGGCTGCTGTTTTGGGTTCAAGTGGGGGTGAGGATATATTAGAATTCTGCTTCAGGTTTGCTGAGCAGTAACAGCGTAATGATATTGAATCTCTTTGTATGCACATGCGCAGGCTCTCATGGGGACTTCTGTATGCTGTCTTGGTAACCGCCATGTCCCTCCTGATTTCTGTCAT
This sequence comes from Chitala chitala, assembly GCA_025773905.1. Taxonomy (NCBI): domain Eukaryota; kingdom Metazoa; phylum Chordata; class Actinopteri; order Osteoglossiformes; family Notopteridae; genus Chitala; species Chitala chitala. Next base: position 1,378 of record JABJVR010039198.1, read on the forward strand.
CGCCACCTGCACCACGCTTTTTCCCAACAGTAACTTTGTGGTCATCTTCCTCCTCATCTTCCTCTACGGGATCTCCTCTGTACGTGGTTCTTACCGTAAATTGGTGGCTTGTTCAATCCACCCATACTGGGTAATTCGGAGAACTGTCGTTCATGTAGTTCTCAAAATATACATATTTTTAATCCAAACAAGAAGTATAATTTAAATTTTTTGGTATGATGTGATTGGCATTGTGACATTCATATAATCCACAGCTAAAGATAAAGGGTTGGTTAATTGTAACATTCATTAAAATGCAAACTGGCGAGCACCCCGTGGGCCTGAGGATTTAAGTTTAACAGTTCTAATCTAGGAGATCAAGCCAACATGGGAAACCCACCCCCCCTGACAAAATGATGGTGTTTCCACACAGTTTAACCCTGGATTAGTGGCTGACATAACAATAAAGTTGGTATTGTTCTGTGTCTCTCCTGGCACTATGCAGGGGTGTACCAAAACATGGGTGTCTGTGCTCAGGTGTACCAAAACATGGGTGTCTGTGCTCAGGTGTACCAAAACATGGGTGTGTGTGCTCAGGTGTACCAAAACACGGGTGTGTGTGCTCAGGTGTACCAAAACACGGGTGTGTGTGGCTCAGGTGTACCAAAACACGGGTGGCTGAGCTCAATCAGCATCTGAGAATGAACAGGTGTATTGCAGTTGTCTGTTTTGTTTTTGGGGTAGGGTATGGTGGAAGAGGGCTGGAGATTCTTTGCTGAAGATGTTGTAGAACAATGTACCTGTGCTAATCCTCCAACTTTTTTTCCATGCTCTAGATATTTTTCTCTTTCATGCTGACCCCCCTGTTCAAGAAACCCAAATTTGCCAGCACCGTAGGCTCCATGCTAACTATGGTGTTTGCCTGCCTGTCCCTCTTCACTGTGCTGATGAAGGACTTCCCACAACCTGCTGTCTGGCTCTTGTGCCTTCTCTCGCCCAGCGCCTTCTCCATTGGCATCTCACAGGTAATGTGGCACCCAAAAGGCTAACAAATTACATATACTGACATCCTAACAGCCCAGGTGATGTAACAAAGGAGTGTTCACCAATGTTTACTGCTGGTGTTTTAGCTGCTCAGCTGTCATGTTGCTGCAGCAGAGCTTGCAGGTGCATGTGTAAAGCAGTTTGTGTTCACTGGGTCATTTCAGCTGAATATTGTCGTCAGGGTCAGGCTGTGGGTAAAGCTGTGTCCTTGGTTATAGGTGGTGTACCTGGAGGCTCAGGGTGATGGTGCAGTATTTGGTACTCTGACTAAAGGCCCATATGCCCTCTATGTGCCAATGGTCATGCTCCTCCTGGACTGCGTCCTTTATCTGCTGCTTGCCATTTACCTGGACCAGGTGCTGCCAGGTGCGATTGGACCAGCCTTGTCTGGACCTTCCCAGTGTTAGCATCTCTTTTAAATATTTGGCAGTGCCATCCCCCTAATCCCCCTTGGTGTGTGTGTGTGTGTATGTGTTTGATCTTTTTAAATCTTATGGTTCCCTGCTCCCATCCCACAGGTGAGTTTGGGATGCGTCAGTCCTTTGTGTACTTCCTGAAGCCGTCCTACTGGTCAAAGCGCAGGAGGCGGTACGAGGAAGTGAGCTCCATGTTGGAGAATGAGGTTAATGGTGGTCCCATTCTTGGCGAGTCTGTGGAGCCCGTTTCTCCGGAGTTCAGGGGCAAGGAGGCAATCAGGTAGCACCTCTCACCCCTGCTCACTTCTCTTAAAATCCCAGCCCGGTTTCACACACACCACAGTATAATGAAAATGTCTTACATTTGGCAAGGGGTTTCAGATGATGTAGTTGTTTCATATGTTTTTTTCAGATTTTAAGTTGTATGTCGTAAATGTAAAAAATGTTAACATTTTTTGGAGGTTTAGCTAAAGGAGGGAAATGTCCTGTACATTTACAACTGTAGATCATGAGCATCTGCTTTCTGACCACTTTTGCTTCAAAGTAAGAAAACTGTTTGTGGGGAAAAAACACAAGGATATTCACAACCATTTCTGTTAGTGTCTGTGTTGGGCAATTGACAATTTATTTCTCTCTCCCCCATCAGGATGAATAACATCCGGAAGATTTACAAAGAGAAAGACAGCACAGTGGAAGCTCTGAGAGGTGTGACACCCCCCCCTCCCCCAACCAACTGTTCCATCATAACACATCAGTCATTGAGTGCCCCTGACCCACAAGAGTTATTGTGGTCGTGGAAGTGTGTATTGCATGGTATGCAGAAGTGTGAAAGCTAATATCCATCCTTGACAACATTTTGTTGCAGTTTCTTAATTTTCTTATGTAATATGTGGAATAATTTAACCAGACATCTTCAGTTTTGTTGACTGTTCATAACTGACGCGTTTTAGTTCTGAAGTGTTCTTAAAGAACTCCTTTATGAGATGGATACAAAGGGGACAGTTCACACTGCCTGCCTGCTGTTTGCATGTTGCACTCCTATGCAAGAGCTTTTTTATTGCTACTCCCATGGATTTGATGTCATGTGCATTTGCATTTCTGTGCTTTGTTTTTACTTTAGTGTCCCGGCACTCGTGTCAGTTTCTGTACTTGTAACTCGACCTGGATTTGGCGCGTTCCCTAAACCGCATTTATAATGTAATCGACGTCCCTTCTAACTTAGTGTCCTAGTGTCCTACATGTTCTGTCTTTACAAAAAAACAGGTTATTATAACTTGTTAATTGGTTAATATTGTACAGGTTTTAAAAGTTTGAGAGTAATATGAATTGATTTATGGTTGCAAGTGTGGATTATCGTTTCTCTTCTGTAACTGCTTTGATCATGTTGCCAACATGAAGTACCAGAACTTTCACAGTTCTACATTTTTAGCAAACGCTGTTATCCAAAGGGATTTAAACGTTTGTGTTTACCCAGCCCCTCGGCAGTGGGTAACCAATGGCTAGCCAACTGTGGCTAGCTTTTCAGTGTCTTGCTTAAGGACAACCTGGCTGGGCTGGGATTTGAACCAGTAGGCTTTCATATCCCAGCCACCAGGCCACTAGTTTTCTAAGAAGAGCTACTCTTCTTTATCTATGTCCCTTTCTTATTCTTTCTGTCTGTACTGTCTGCTGCTGTTACCTGGCATGCCTTCTGACATAGTGTGGCCTAGGTAATGATGGATAGATGTTAAATATGTATTTTTGTCGTGTTTTTGGTAAATGTAATTAACGTATCTGTTAGTTAATTAGTCCGTAGTGTATGCCCAAGTTCCATGTTGTGTGCATGTGGTTGACAAATGAGTGTTGGCGGCTGGCTGCCGTTAGTGTGGAGTGTGTTCACTAACATCACTTTTCCCAGGGATGCATTTTCAGAGTGTATGAACTAGTGTGCTCATAGGCCAGTTCTAAACTGTGTTATGCAGTTTGAAATACAGTTCTGTTGTTACTGTCATTGTCATTTTGTACTGTATTCATGGTTCTGACCTAAATATCCTTAATGTTAGTGTTAACATGAGCTGAATGTGATATTGGTACACAGACAATTTCGTGTTCGTCGGATAGGAACTTGCGCTTTGTCACAGGGATTCCATGACACATTGCATGGGCAGCAGTGAGTTTAAGATGGTGTGCTGGTCAATAAAATAAGGATAATAAGACTGTGTTAAAATGGAACATATTGAGGAACAGATTAGAAAACTAAAATGGAAATGCACGAACATAAGGATGTACTTCAAAAGGAGTGAGAGAGCAAAAACAATGAGTTGAAAGAAATAAATGTAAGGAGACCCTTCTGGCTGATCTGTACAACCACACAAATGACTGCGCTGACTTACCAACATGTTCTAAATGTCCCAGAATTCCCACCAAATGAAATGATTGCTGAACTAAAACTTTTCACGATTAATCAGCCGTTGATTTTACGTGTGAATGTTCATCGGAGTTTGCACTGCTGTATACAACAACCCGAAATCGCTCTGGTGATCCTATTGTAGCTATCAGCTTACCTCCTGTGCATAAAATTAACATAGGATAGAACATAGGATGTAATGTTTTACTCGCTACTCTAAGCACTACTGTAGCACAGCCATTGTAAGTAGTCCTTGCGTGGCCTCTGACTGTGCTCTTATTTTTCTATCACCCTCATAATTCTGAAGGCTTCACGTTTGACATATACGAGGGCCAGATCACAGCTCTACTGGGCCACAGTGGAGCAGGGAAGTCTACTCTCATGAACATCCTGTGTGGCATCTGCCCACCCACTGAAGGTAAGAAAACAAAGCTCCGCCCTCCCCACACATGTACTCAGACCCCCTGACGTTAACTGTCCAGCAGTGCCATTGTTTAGGGTCATTAATTTTGCACCGCATGTTGATTGGAGTTTTGTATTTTTCATGATGGAATTACTATTGTATTCACCTTCATCAAGATCATACAGAATGAGTAATCAAAGAGGCCAGCTTATAACTGGCCCATTACATCTGCATTGTGAGCTTCACACTAATGAAATTGCAGAAGTGCTGTGTCCTTCACTTCAGCCTGTTTTTTTTTTATTATTTAATTTGGCCCTCTGTTCTATTTCTGTTTCACTGCACTTGATATTGGCTGGTTGACTTTGCCTGCTTCTGCTCCTCGTCTCAGGCTTGGCCACCATTTATGGCTTCCCAGTGTCGGACATCGCCTGTGGCATGGAGATGCGGAGCCTGGTTGGCATCTGCCCACAGTTCAACATCATGTTTGATGTTCTTACTGTAGAGGAGCACCTTCGAATCTTTGCTGCCATCAAAGGCATCGCTGCTCCAGACATTAACCATGAAGTGAGCACTTTGCTAACTATATTGCCATCAGGAACATGCTTTTGAGGTTTTTTTGAAGAACTTTTAAAGCTGGCATGGAGATCTTTTGCTGCACCTTGGATTAAATGGCATAATTTTTCTAACCTTACTTAACTGCATAGTTGGATAAATAGGGTCTTTTTTAGTGCCTGTTTTATAAATCTTTCACACATTTGTCTTTTTTTTCTTTTTTTTTTTAACTAGTAACTTGTAATCACTACTAATTGTAATTACTTCCAGTGTAAATTAAAAATATTGCAACTATAATTACCAAGCTGTACTGTTCTTTTATTTTTCAGTTTTCATGCAGTCAGGAGATGTTTTCAACAGCGACTTGACGAATGTATATGACATTCTTAATACATTTTTTTTTTATGGCTGACTTCTTGACCTTTGAGATCTTGCTATCTGCACAAGGGCCTTGTTTGTACTACTTTGTGTCAGTGGAGAATTTGCCCCTGATGTACATGTATGATCTTTGCCAGGTGACCCGAGTGCTGAAGGACCTGGACCTGGAGAAAATAAAAGATGCACAGGCAAAAAATCTTAGTGGGGGTTTGAAAAGGAAGCTGTGTGTGGGCATTGCCATTCTGGGGGACCCCAAGGTAACCCACCCCATGCATTTGGGGTTCCATTGTGTTGGTGGTGGATGACAGAGATTATGACATGGAAATGTGTAACCCTGACTCAGAGTATCTTCTTGCCTGCCTGCCTGCCTGCCTGCCTGCGTGCGTGCATGTGTGCATCTGTCCTCAGATCCTCCTGCTGGATGAGCCCACTGCAGGCATGGACCCCTGTTCTCGGCATCAGGTGTGGTCTCTGCTAAAGAGTAGACGTGACGGCAGAGTCACTGTTCTGAGCACACATTACATGGATGAAGCGGACATCCTGGCAGGTGAAACACGCCTCCTTGTCTACCTTGTATTCTTCCAGGTCATCGTAAGACCTATTTTTCCCTGGTTGTGGACAACTGCCAACATGCAGAGGAAAGACAGGTTAAACAGGTCTGACATAATGTTAAGGATGGCTGTATAGATTTCACCCCCCCCTCCATGTTACTGTCATTCTGTTTGTAAAGTCACCTCTTGTCATCTAGTGTTTGATTTTTCGGCAAGATACATTAAATGGTGGAATGAAAAGATGTGGTACAGATGGGTGATAAACTTGACCAACACTTCAGCCATAAATAACGGTTTCTTCTCTGTTCGTCTCTCTGTGCTTGTGGCTCTCTAGATCGCAAAGCTGTGATCTCTCAAGGCCAGCTCAGGTGTGTTGGCTCCTCTCTGTACCTCAAGACCAAGTGTGGGGTCGGCTACCACCTCAGGTATTTCCCAAGAATTTTCCTTAGTTTTGCTAAAGTAGGAAATGTTTTCTACTGGTAAGTCAAGAACCACCATTGTAACATATTCTACTATAACAAAAAAGAAGTGATGCTTTGTCTGTTTGCTGTTTGTCAACAAGATAAACCGGTGAAGGTTGTTTAAAAATATATTTGAATTCCTTTCCTATTCAGAATGTCGGTGAATGAAGGCTGTCAGGTGGATAGCATCACTTCACTGGTCAAACAGCATGTGGCCAAAGCCCAGTTGTCACGGCAGCAGGAGGCAGAACTCACTTACACTCTTCCTTTTGAAAGCATGTCCACCTTTTCAGGTCTGGGGCTCTGTTTTACTTTATTACATACTTTTTTCCCCCATCTTTCTAGGCATTGTTTTTAAATACAATTTAGAAGTGCATGCAGCAAAAGTAGTGTTATACCAAACAGTGATGTTTGTATGACCATGGGAAACACAGGCAGGCCTCTGAGGCTCAGTAAATATTGTGGTTTGAGAGTGGCTGTTCGGTAGGGATGTAACAATGTATTGTGGCAAGATTTATTGTGATGCAAAACGAGTGAGGATACACACTGAGGAGATGATGGGATTGCACCTTGCGCTTGCTGTATGACATTTTAATATAAAGAACATTTCCAGAACAAATCCATATTTTAAGTTGTCATATTTTCAAATGAATACTTTAATTTTAGTGTTGACTTTGTCCTTGCATTTTTCAGCAGCATCAGTTAAAAAAAAAAACTTGCTAGCGGTTTGGTGGCTCAATGAATAGAGCTTCAGGCTGGGAAAATGTCTGGTTCAAATCCCAGCCTAGTCAAGTGTGGCCTTAAGCAAGACACTCAGCGCTAGCTCCCTGGGCACGTCATGTGGCTAGCTGCTTTATGCTCCCTTCAGGGGATGGGTTAAATGCAGAGAAATAATTTCCCTCTGGGAATAATAAAGTACTAAAAGATTTTTTTTTTTTTTTTATTCATACAATTTCTTAATGCATGACTTACCAGTGCTGCACTCTGACAACTCACTTTTGACATATGGTAAATATAATTAGTCCTTTTTTTTTTTTTCTCTCTGGTTTATAAAATTTTAATTGGGGAAAAATGTTTGTGAACATTTCAGAAATTGTTTAATATGATATACAATAAAAAATGTAATCTTTATGGAAATGCATTTAGCTGTTTACAGTTATGGGTTGGCGCCCCACCCTGGGTGTCCCCTGCCCTGCGCCCTATGTGCTCTGGGATGGGCTCCAGGCTTTCCCGCAACCCTCACCAGGAATAAGCGGTTAAGATAATGGATGGATGGATGGATGGATGTTTACAGTTATCTAAAGAGCTTTCCCGACCAGTTCATGTTCTTGTATGTGTCAGCCCATGGCCCAGTGCTGGTCTGCAGGCCCCAGTTTGGTAAACTACGGCTCACATAGCTGTTAACGCTAGCAGTATAATGCAACATTAACAGTGTCACCAGAGTGAAAAGCTCCACCCACTGCCTGTGAAGAAGAAATATACTTTGGCTTTGCTTTTGCTTCTTTTTGACTGCCTCAGAAAGTTTTTAAAATAAAGTTTTCAATTCAAATTTGTTTTGAACATTGGGGGAAAATCGAATCGTGAAGCCAGTATCGTGAATGGAGCCACATCCTGAGCTGAGTGCATCGTAGTGTCTCTCTGGTGTTCTCTTTAATGTTTTACTGGCATGTGCATTTGCAGCAGTAATAAACTTTTAATGCCATATAAATGTTCTGGTTTCCTTATGAGTACTGTTGATTCAGTGATAGTTGACAATACTGTACTCATCTCCCCCATGTTTTACTGTCATCTCTGGAATGCTGTGGGCGTGTGCATGAAACAGGAAGGAATATAAACAAAAAGGCCTAGCGATGTGGACTAATTCATAGCTTGCAATACAATGTCTCCACCATGAGATATGCTGTTCCTCTCTGCCTTTCTGAAGGATTTGTGGTACTCTTCTCTACAGGCCTCTTTTCAGAGCTGGACCGCCAGCCTGACTTGGGCATCACAAACTATGGCGTTTCTATGACGACTCTGGAGGATGTTTTCCTGCGGTTGGAGGCTGAAGCAGAGGTCGACCAAGCAGGTCAGAATTTGGGACTGATGTTGGAGAGCTGGGCTGTGGCAGTTGTGGCATTCGTGCTGAGCCCTACTTTCACACATTAATCTGTGTAATCGCCATATCAAATGAAGTATCTTCTGAGGAAATAAGCAATGATAAAGACACAACAATGTTTGAACATCTTTTCCACGTATGTTTTATGGGAAAAATTGACCTTGATCTGGATTTTTGCGTGTAAATGACGTGCAAACATAAACGTTTATGCACGTACACGTATGCTTATTTAACTTTAGAATGTGTGTGTGTGTACACGCAGTAGTTTCACACATGATGATTATCTGTAAATATCAGTGAAAGTCTTGTGATCCCATCTACATGAGCACACTCACAAGCATGTTGCACAAGTGCCTCTTGGCTAAACATGCGTGCGATGAGCTCGTCTGCACTGGTAACGTTTTCTTGCCTTTTTTCTCAGACTACAGCGTGTTCAACCAGGAGCAGACGGAGAATGAGTGTGAGGCGGCGTCAGTGGACGACATGGACCAGCGGCTCCTCACCTTCACTGATAGCCGGCCGGAGGCCCTCACTGGCCAGGCTCTCTGGTGGCAGCAGTTCCGCACAGTGGCCTGGCTGCACCTGCTGGACCTGCAGAGAGAAAAGAAGTCCGTCGTTTATATGTGAGCTCCGTCACTTTGTGCATGTGCGCTTTCTCTACTTAACTGAATTTTAATGCCAGAGCATAGCTAAAATCCTTTTTTTGTGTGTGTGTTTAAACCTCAGTATTGGTTTCAGTTCCTTGTTCTGGCTTCTGTCACAGTTTGGCCTTCTTTGGCATCTTTCTGGCCCTTGTGCTGGCACTGTCCCTCATCACCGGAAACATCCAGATCCGCTCCTCTGACCGGCACTTCCAGCCTATCTATCTGCTTCGGAGAAATCAGGCCCCCAGGAAGTATGCTACAAGCCTCCTGGTGCAGAACTCCTCCGGTGAGTGAGGGACACAAACAACAGCTACAGCGCTGAATGACTGGTACATCAGGGGGTCACGTCTGCTGTGCTGTGGAATGATTCCAACAATGACTCAGGGCTCGCTATAACAAGGCATGGCTACAGCAATGAGTACCAGCTCCTATGGGGTGGCATGTTTGCAATGAGGATTCAAATGCCCCATATTAACATTTTCTTGGTAATTTAAGATGGGTGAACATGAATCCATCAGAGGCTGTGTGTCATGTTATTTGTGTAAGTGGATAAGAACAAATGTATGCTAAGCTAAGCTGAAAGACTGTCTGCTAATGAGATGAGCTATGCAATGTGATATTTCTCATGTTTCTGTGTCTTGAGCAGATTCAGATATAGATGACTTCATTCACAACTTGGAGTCTCTGGACATCAAGGTGGAGCTCATGCAGAATGTGGACTACATGGCTGCAGCTCCACACAGTGCTGCCATCAACGTAACAGGATCCAGCAAGGTAGAAAACAATGATGGAAATAATTAAATGCACATTTATGCACCGAGTTGCCAATTAATTGGGTACATCAACAACATTCACTTTGTTGCTATACATTCATGTGTGGTATAAATTGAGCAGACCAGAGTTTTTAGTATTTAAATAATCATTAGAATGGGCAAAAGGAGTGACGTTAGTGACTTTGAATGCAGAATGAGAGTTTGTGTGAGCTGTGCTGGTTTCAGCATCTCCCAGAGGGCTGTCGTCCTGGGCTTTTAATGCCAACCATTTTGAAGGTTTACTAAGGTTGTTGTGAAAAGCCAAAATAACACCAGTTATCAGCTGTCCTGTGGATATGAACAGTTTGTGGATCGGAGAGGTTACAAAGGAAAATGGTGAGAATTGTACAAGCAAACAGGCCACAGGCATATTGCATATGAGTTCAACAGTGTGTAGGATGTCATCTCACAGCATCCATTTATCAGCCTTTGTGTCAAATGGGCTGTAGGAGCCACACACCATCCTGGGTGCTAATAGTGTTGGCAGACCACTGTGAAAAGTGCCGTCTCCAGTTGGCACAGAGCATCCAAACTGGTCTACTGAGGAATAGGGAAAGCTGGTTGGTTGAGCCGTCCAGAGTTCTTTGCTTCAATCCTGATGGAAGGATCAGAATTTTGCACAAACAACATGAGTCTATGGAGACATCCTGTTTGATGTTAACAGTTCAGGCCGGTGGTGGCCGTGTGATGGTATGGGGAATGTATTCTAGGCTCAAGTTATGGCCTATTGTCCAAAGTTCCTCCCTTCATCACTAAAAATTTTCCTGAGTAGCATGCACACTTCTAGTGATAACGCCCCAAGTCACAAGCCATGTACACTTACCAAATGAATGGTTCCAGAAACCTTACTGTAAATTTTTCATTGCTGTCGTGACCTGCATAGCCCCGGGTTCTCAACCATAGTGACCGTTTTTGATATGAGGATGCGTTACAAGATGGTAACTTGTAACATCAGCAGAAGCAGATGGGGATTGCACACAGTGTGTGGAAGGCTGTAGTGTGGCGTATAACAACCACCAGGACAAAAAATTGGATGTGAGAGTGACTATATTTACAAGTGAATATCTACAAGGTGATTGTCAAACAGACAAACAATTGTACACAAAATGGTTAATACAAAAATTAATGAACCTCGGAAAGGAGAATGGGGATGAAAACGAAGCCAAAGCAAAGAAACAAAACAATCTAGAAAACAAATATTCTCCTCTAACTACCTACACCCAGATCGTAAAGCGAAATAAAAACCTAAACCTAACTACACTAACAAGACTCAAAACAAAACTACAGAGTGGCATTTGTTTGTAAACCTAATGTGCTAGACAACACAAATTTCCCTTCGTGTAGTGTGCATGTGGATATGGCCCCTTTAACCTGTCCCCAAATCCCAAACCAAAGTAAAACAGATCCTAATATGAATGTCAGCAAAAAGAAAAAGATAATCACACTACACTGTCTTCATATGTAACTGCAATATTTGTCTGACTTTGCAATGCAATTCACCAACTAACTCCTTCAAAACACAATCACCAACACAACCAACTCCCAAAAAAAGTATTCAAGAAGTCATTATTTATACATTTCTGTCATCTGATGCCAGAAACTTTGACTATTGATTGATGTCTTGGGGGTCCAATAAGAGAGCTCCAAATCCTGTTGTTTTGTCCCATGATGATTTAAAGAGACCCAAACACAATCAATATGTCCAGGGACGTAACAGGATGAAAGAGCTGTTTGCAGTAAGACTGACCAGTTTATAACTATGCAACACTATTGTGTCTGTATAGTACAAAGTCTGTCATGCTACACATGCACCATGTTATAGAATTTATCCCTAGATGAATTAATGCCGTTCTAAATTCCAAAAAAGGGGAAGACACTACTGGATGGGTGTACCAGTAGAACTGGCAACTCAATGTATTCTAAATGTAGTATGTTCTTCTTTCTGTATTTGCAGTACCAGTTAAATATTAGTGGTTTCTCAATATAACTAATTAGTTATTAATAAATTACTGCAATGTAATTCTACAAAAGTATGTAACGTTCTAGTGTGGCATTTGTTACATTGTGTCAGGAGCTCTGCTAGCAGCCATAATGCACTGCACTGTGTGTGATTAATACGCGCTGTACCGGTACATTTAAATAAAGGTAAGTGGTATATGCTTACTTACAATCTGCTTTTTGTTCCATGTTGTAATAAACAGGTGTGTGTGTGTGTTTAGGGTGGCAACTGATGTTAGGAAATGTAGTTCCTTTTTTTCCCCCCTTATTACCTGTGGAAGGAGTTTTTGAACACCGTGTGCTTGATTGTCAGGGATACGAATACAACCTGGCCTTCAACAGCACCACTGTCCACTCGCTGCCCATGTTGGTGAATGTCTTGAGTAACGCCCTTTTGAGAAGCTTTAATGGAACAGGCCAAATCAACACCTGGGCCAAGCCCTTTCACTTTGTGAGTATTGTCAAATGGTTTGTGGTTTTTCTTATTTCTGTCCTGCCAAGCTAGAGAGGGTGTGTGTGAGTGAGAGGGAGCACGTGCAGATTCAAGTGCACAAGCGCGTGTGTGTGTTTGGACAGAGCGCTACAAACAAAGCCTGTCATTTGCTCAGGCGTTATTGGTTTGTCTTTAAACTGTCCAATCCATATCCTGTACTTCACAGCAAATTCCAGAATCCGTGTCCTACGCCCTGGTTTACACTGAGGCCGTTCTTCTAGGACTGCTGGCTGCAGGCATGCCAGCCCACTTCGCCATGGATCACACCCGAGACAGAGAGGTGATTATTCTCTTCACACTTTAATCTTACCACCTTGAGTGACCCTGCTTCAACCTGATGCAGCCAGTAAGGCTCCAAAGGTGAAAAGCACCACTTGAACTGGTTTAACGTGACATACCCACAACACTGGTCTGTCACCACCCTATGTGGTGTGTGGGGGTGTCATCTTTTCTATAGATCTACTAAATTCAAGCAGGGCAGGACCTTTGAGAATCCAGAAGTACATCTTGCAAATGTTTTTGATAGCACTGAAACTGATCAAAACGTAGAGCATCTGATGCTTAGTGTAAGTGGTTAAGATGACTGCAGGAGATGCAGAAGCCTTTGTCCGTTTGTCTGGTACCAGGTGCTCAGTAGTGTTCTTTTCGCAGATAAAGTGCCGGTCCACACTGCGCATTTCGGGCCTGGCACCGTCAGCTTACTGGTGCGGCAGGGCAGCCATAGATGTGCCCTTCTACTACCTCATCCTGGTGTGCATGACCAGCACGCTGTTTGCTTTGCACTCCGATGACCTGGTCAACTCCACCGCCCTCTCCTCTGTGGTCAGTCTGCCTGAAAGCCTAGGAGTGGTCTTTATTTACGGGGCCATGTTTGTGGGAGTAGAGAACGATCCGTTGCTTGAGGATGTAAATTATTTTATTAAAGGGACAACAAGCAGTATATACTCAAATTATTCTTAATATGTTTGATATGTATCAGTTTATTGTCCCTCAAAAGATACTTTAACTTCCTTCCAGCCAATTTACATTAATTCACTTAGCAGTTGCCTTTGTCCAAAGTGACTTACAAATGAGTAAGAGCACATTAAAACATGACGTCAGGCAATATCTGGGAATCCAGCTAAATGCTTTCCTGTAGTCAGAAGTGTACAAGACTCAGTTTATCAAGATGGCTTAAATGAACTAGAAAGGCAAAAACTTAAACTAGGAATAACACAAGGGATAAACAAACAGCATTTAAACACTGGAACAATAAAGCAGAGCTGATGAAGATGAGCTTCAAGTGTTGAGGTGTGCCCTGAAGAGAAGAGTCTCCAGTTGCTTTCGCAATGTGGAAGTTCTCAGAGTGATGGTAGCTCATTTCACCATTTAGGCACCAGGGATCCTGGGACCAACATTCTTCAGACTGTTTATATCGGGTGTGCATTTTAACACATTTAAAGGAAGCCGTACAGAGAATGCATTTTTAAGTGTAAGTTCTCATAGTTTTCCTCTGTGAATGTAGCTAGCTGAGGATGTGTCTGTTCTTCTTGCAGGTTGTCTGCCTGGTTGGCTATGGGCCAGCCATGGTTCTCTTTACCTATGTGGTGTCTTTCATGTTCACCCGGATCCAGAGCAATCAGAACTTCTTCTTGGTACTGTGCATGATGGTGAGCATCATTCTGATTTGCACCATTTTTGTATCTTACAAGAGAGTATCTCAAATGGTCAAAATCCTTTTAATGTAATTTTAAAATGACAGCTTGTTTGCTAAATTTTCTTTAAACTTGGAACATTTATGGCTCTAAATCATTTTTTTAAACACCATTTGGTAAGGCATTACATTAAACTGGTTTAGGGAAAAATCTGTATTGACAGTAAATTAATGTACACACAAGTATAGTATCCGCAGAGTTTATGTGACAGGAAATCGAGTAGGGAGTTGGAGCATAACGTGTCTGTATCGCACCGTCTTGTAGGTGTGTATGGTGTCTGCCTCTGTAGTACAGCTGGCCAACAACAGCCCGTTGTTAACCCGGCTTTTGCATAACGGCATGTGCCTCTTCAACCCGCTGTACCCGCTCACGGGCTGCTTCAACTACATCACCAGGGTGAGTCTCCTGGCATGCTGAACAGCGTCCCTCTAGCCTTCCTCATTTATGGAGGTAACTGTGCCTATTCCATACAAACACAGTGCGTATGTCCTGTTCCCTCCAGACAACCTTCCTGTCATCCAGCCATGAGTACAACAGCTTGAAGTGGAAGAATCTGGTCATTGCTGTTGTGGCAGTAAGTTTGGTGCATGGGAGTTCACAGCCTTTCGCTATAAACCTGGGATGCAATAAAATAAGCTTGCTACCTACAAGTGCTTTAATTAATTTTTTTTATTTTTTTATTTTCTGAAGATACTATGCGTATCTTTGACTTGCAGTTGTAATAGGTCTGAAAGGAGGGGAAAAAGACTAATGCTTCTGAGTTTTGACATGCAGGAATAACAGGACTTGGCCTCAGTGTTATGCTTTGGTTTTTGTGGAATTGGTGTTGTAGGCATTTGTAATGAACATAATGAAATCTCATATGTCCCTGAAATGAGTTAGTATTGGCAGTCTATAAAGATGACATGTCTATTTTGGATGTGTTTGTGGGGCACCTTCTCAAACCACTCCCTACATCCTTTGAAAAACTTTCCACAGCAGACCTTTTGCATTCTTAGTTTTTCATGTTTATAAGTCATATTTCATATCCAGGTTCTCTTTCAGATGGGTTCAGATTTATGTTGGATGTTTTACTGGAGCAGTCTAGTACTTCTATAGGGGCTTCAAACTGCCTCTGTTAACTACATATTGAATTATTGAATTGGTTTTGATGTCCTATAACACCGTCTATGCTACCCCATACCCACTCCACCATTGTATCTAGTACTTAGTGGGAGCACTTATGTTACTCTGCCTTGTGTTGTAATTTCTATTTCCTCTGTACTATACGAGGCGCTGAGCTCTGATTAAGGTGATCACATTAAGATTTAAAGAATAGCCTGTAAATTGCTTCTGTAATGACGAGTTGCTGTCTGCCCTCAGCCTTACCTCCAGAGTATTCTACTGTTCCTACTGCTCCGCTGGTTGGAGATCCGTTATGGAGGAAGGACTATGAAGAATGACCAACTGTGCAGGTACGTTCGGGCCTAGAAGAATGGGTTGTTGTGCAGGGTGAAGATAGAGGCAGGATTATGACTCTGTACGTGGGGAGTTGCTGACTATGTCAAGAAAGTGTTGTTCTATCTGTTCAGCGATTATTAAATATGGAAGGAATGGGCCTGAGCTCTCAGGACATGGTCAATGCTGTCTCCTCCCTACCCACAGGATCTCCTCAACGAAATCCAGAGGGAAGACCCAGAGGAATCCAGAAGAACCTGAGAATGAGGATGAAGATGTGAGGATGGAGAAGGCCCGAGTGAAGGAGGCCCTGACATGTCAGAGCTGTGAGGAAGTGGGTGAAGTCATTTTCATACTGGCCTCGCTAACGTTTTAGGTTTCAGTTCAGAATGAAATGTACAAGTCCAAAGGGAAATACTGATAAATTAGGAAACAAATCAACTTAGAATGACCACAAATTTTATGCAACCCATTACCCCTGTCCTCCTACCCATCCCATTTTTTTTCTCTGCTGGTATGCTTCTACAGAAACCGGTGGTAGTTGTGAGCAGCCTGAGGAAGGAATACAACACCCGAAAAGAGGGGCTTGCTTTCAACAAGCGGCGGAAAGTGGCAACCAAAAACATCTCCTTTTGTGTTCGCAAAGGTCTGTGCTCATGTCCCATAACCTTCTGATCGTACCCTACAGGCACCAGGTAAAGGTGGACAAGTGGTGGAAATAAAGGTGCTCTCTTTGTATGTCTAACCAGGTGAGGTCTTTGGTCTTCTGGGCCCCAATGGGGCAGGGAAAACCACCATCATGCACATGTTGGCTGGGGATTCGGAGCCCACAGCTGGACAGGTACAGCCCCTCCCATCCGTATGTCCACTGCAGTTGTACCAGACCTCGAACCAGCACATTATATTTACTTAGATATATTTTTATACATTATACAAATATTCACAAGCATGCATGTTGGGGAGCAGCAAGTATAAAAAGTGTAATTTATAGAAGAACCTTTCTGTGTGCGTCAGCATGTTGCACATCATCACACCATGTCACACATAAGCCAAATAAATCGGTCCAACCCATCTATATAACTGAAGGCTGCTCATGGCTGTTGAAGGTGCTGATGGGAGATTACAGTACAGACTACCAGTCTGTGGACAATCCGCTGGAGCATGTAGGTTACTGCCCCCAAGTGAACCCACTGTGGCCCAGGATCACCCTTGAAGAGCACCTGGAGATCTATGCAGCCATAAAGGGGCTGCACCCCAAGGATGTCCCGGACATCATTAAACGGTAGCACTGCGGTGCAGGTCCCTCACCACCAGTACAGCGCTCACTGGTCCCGACGTACAGACAGAGCACATGTAATGGAACTGAGATGACAACTTGCTATGAGTTGTAACATTCTGTGGTTAATTTTGTTGTTCAGTGAGGTTGTTCGCCTGTTAGGTTGAGGTAGTAATCTCTGACTAGAAGTGTTGTGGAGGTGATGAATTAGTTGCAATTAGAAAATAAACCTTTGGTTTCATATCAGATGACCAGGCATTTGGGTCATTTGTGTTTCTTGTAGCGACAGTTCCGAAAGCTGATTTTATCATGTGCCGGTGCTTATACTAAACAGGTTGTGGCTTCATATTTTCTCCAAAGCATACATATCCTTCCTGAACAATCAGCTTGTCTTTTTTTACGCAGAGTGGTGAACGCTCTGGAACTGAAGGAACATCTGCACAAGCAGACCAAGATCCTCTCTGCTGGGATAAAGAGGAAGGTGGGGTCCTACCAGTAAATATGGACTGCAGCTGGGATTGTTTATTGTGTCTAATAAGATATTACTTTGTAGCATAATTTTGCATGCTGTACAAGATCAGAGTAAGAACTTTGCTCACGGACACAATTGACTAGACTTGTAACCAGAAGGTTGATGGTTCGAGGTTTAATCAATATGCAGCCCTCTTTGTGTATTTTGCTTGAAGTATCTTACTGAAGAATACAGTGGACTCTCTTGGACCTTTTTTAATTCCTAACATCAATTCTGACAAGCACTGAATTTTGTAAGTAATAGGTACATGAGCCAGTTTCTTTGTTCATCTGCAGCTGTGTTTTGCCCTGAGCATGCTGGGAAATCCTCAGATTGTTCTCTTAGATGAGCCCTCTACTGGGATGGATCCCAAATCCAAGCAACGGATGTGGTAAGGAGAGAGCTTTACATGTAACCAGATGGAAACTGAACAAGATAACTAACAAAACAGATGTTTTTAATTAATTACAGGTGCTTAACTAAATGTGTACATTTGTTTTAAAATACAGTGCATTCAGAAAGTATTCTGAATTTTTTTTTTTTTTTTTTTTTTTTTTTTATGTTGCAGCCTGATCAAATTCATTTTTTTCCCTCTCATTAATCTACACTTAGTACCCCATAATGACAAAGTGAACACTGAATTTTAGAAATGTGTGTAAAATTATTAAAAAGAACTGAAATATCACGTGTACTTCTCAGCAACTGTTGCAACAACGTGTGAAATTTGGCTCAGGTGCCTCCCATTTCTCTTGATCATTGCTGAACTGTTTCTACACTTTGATTGGAGACCACCTGTGTTAAATTACCTGTGCATTATTTAGATAATTTTTTTATGTCAGCGTGAGCTTCCTTTCCTGCTTTTGCTGTGCTTGCATGCAGGAGAGCAATTCGGGCAGCTTTCAAGGACCGGCAGCGTGGGGCCATCTTGACTACACACTATATGGAGGAAGCAGAGGCAGTTTGTGATCGGGTGGCGATCATGGTGTCAGGGCAGCTGAGGTAAGGAGCAAGCAGAGACTGGACAAACAGATGATTATGCATAATGCAACCGCTTCATTCTACTAAATCAACATCACACAAGGGAGTGCTGCTGCTGTCGAATATCACGGCTATGACGAGGTCATAGGCTTGAGGCCGAAAGCCAAGTACCGAAGACATCATAGCCGTGCAGATATTTCAGTACAGTAGCATGACCTCGAGTGTGATATTGCATTTATACAATAGTTCCATAAATGCCATTTATTAGATGACGGTAATAAACGACAACAGATTATGATTTGGTTTTTTAATTTGATCAGTTACATGGCTCTGCCAACACAAATAGTTTTGCAACTGGACTAGGAATTGACTGATCAAAGAAGATCTTAAAAGGGATTTTGTTATGTCTGGATAAAAGGTTTGATTTAGATGAGCAAGTCTGGTATGTTTAATAGCTGACCTGACTTCCTGTCTGACAGGTGCATTGGGTCTATTCAGCACCTGAAGGGAAAGTATGGTCAGAGCTACATCCTGGAGGTGAAACTGAGAGAGTTGACTGAGCTTCAGCAGGTGGCACTGCTGGACAAAGCCATCTTGAGAATCTTTCCTCACGCAGCACGCCAAGAAAGGTGGGGCACAGGGATGGCACCCCCATGACTTTAGATGTATCCTATTGCCTGTTGCTTTGTGAGTTGGGTTGCATGTACTTTCCGGTGTGAAATGCAGATGTTGCAGGCTGTGTCTGAGGTGGGTGATTGACCATAAATTGTCTATGCTCACCCTGCATCCATGTCTGACAGCTTCATGACCCTGATGGTTTATAAAATCCCCATGGAGGACATGAGGTCTTTGTCCAATGCCTTTGCTCAATTGGAAAGCGGTGAGTCACCTGCTGAAACCTTGCAGAGTAACCCATCACCTTCTGTTTCTCTAGAAAATCCTAAACCATCAGCACTTTCTGTGACATGTTTCCTACTCTTTCTCCCTGTAGCAAAACAAACTTTCAACTTTGAGGAGTACAACTTTTCTCAGTCTACCTTAGAGCAGGTATGCGGTTGTGGTAATCTTGACAGAGCATGCTGGAATGATAGGTCTTAATGTGAATACTGTTAGTATGTGAGCGGGACTGGTCTGAAATAGCTGCCTACCCTGTTCCAAGAGACCCCTGATAAACTGCCATGCCCACCTCCTCCTGCAGGTCTTCATGAAGTTTGCAAAGGAGCAGGAGAACGATGAGGAGGAAGAAGCAGGTTCGCTCAGCACCACCTTCCAGTGGCATCGGCTGCGTCAGGACGACTCTGCGTCAGTGAATCATGGTGACAGCGTAGTGCTCCAGCTGTGACCCATCTGCCACCAACCTGCCTGCTTGCACAGCACTTGTCTTTCCCTTTGCCCCATAATCCAGACCTCACCTCTGCTGCCTCCCTCAGCTGAACTTCTAAACTTCCAAAGTCCAGGCTGCATGTGGGCTGGGCCGGGGCAGGCTGACCTGGGCCAGAGCGGGCCAGACGAGGCCAGGTTTAAAGTGTCTGCACTGGTGCTACTTTGGGTTGACACTGCTTTGATACAGTTCCAAATCTTCTGAACACTGTCTTTCCCCTTACAATGGCACTGAAGTTGAGGAAGTCTGCCTACTGTGCCCTTTTAAAAAAAAAAAAAAAAAAAAATTGTTTTAACTGTACAACCCACCAGCATTTAACTTTGTTTTCCTACACTGCCACCGGTATGAAGTTCTTTCAGGTGACCTTTGGAGGAATTAAAAAGAGCCCAGTTTGTTTGTTTATTTTTATTTATTTTTATCTTCATGCACCCCCCCCCCCCCACTTAATGACTTTGCTCCTCGCTGTGAATTCTGTTGAAACAACATAATCATGTGACAAACTATGGTTTCTCTTTTCTTTTTTTTTTTTTTTTTTTTTCCTCCCATTTCCTCTGGTCTTCAGGGCTTTTTTTGCGCCTTGGTCAATTTTTCTCCTTTTTAAGTAAAATCCCCCCTTTTTTCAAAGGGTAGCTAATACTGCAGAGTATTTGTATGGCTCTGGCCACCATCACCAAGGCTGCTGTTGACTACTCATTTTCACAAAGTACATGTTTATTAGTGGAGTGCCTGTATCGCTGATGCCCTTGCAGTGTCTCCAGTAATGAATGTGCTTGGGGGACGCTGTAACCAATCCACCCGGCCTGTGAGTGACCCACCTTTATCCAGAGCATGAAGCCCAAAGATTCTTGGGAAATATAATTATGGCACTAAGGCACCAGTGTATGTAGCATTCCAACACTGATGCAATTGGCCTGGGCAAGTTTTTGAAACCCTTCTGTCATTTTTCTCTTCCTGCTGGTCTCAGTGGTTAGATTCTGCAGGGTATCCCTCTTTAAAGGCCCCTTGTTCTGTATGAAAATGTAGTATCCAAAGAGAACGCTTTTTTTCTTTAGCCGTCTCCTTTTGAAGTGATGCTTGCATATCTCCGCTGTTGTGACTGTACCTGCTACAGACTTCCAGTACAACTGTCTCACATCTCTGAGAGTTGAATTAACATTTTAAAACATATACAATCTAATTGGTGTGCAGCTTCACATGGACAGAAATTCTGATGCACATACAGCACTCAATACGTGAGTCACAGGTGACGTTTTAGGGAAGTGGACAGTTCAGTTGGGCTTGTTATTATAGTACCGTCACATATAAGAAATCTTCTGTGTTAATACATTGTCAGTATGCAGTAATGGTAGCCACTGGCCCATGGGGCCTTAGGCTTTGTCACTGGGCCTGTTCTTAGTGTTGATGCGGTTGCAATTAAAACACAATGGCTCTTCTGTGAACTTTTATCACACCTTATCTCCTGGCCCGCCATAGGTAAGTAGCCTTGATGACAGTAATGGCACCTTTTTCAAATCTTCTTGAACGTGTGTTTGTATGACTCCATTCTACCAGGCATGGTGGTTTTCTCCCTAATTGAGTATATGTGCATGATGGTGATGGGGAAAGTGGGTGATGATGACATGGAATGGGCTCTACTGTTGAAATGCTGTGCATAACACATTTTCCTATGTGTACTCATAATGCATATAGACTGTAAGACTCTGAAGTTACCCTTTGCAAGCACATGCGTAGCTGGCAGAGTCAGCATCACACGTACTATATTTGTATATTTTATTTAATATGTTTGCAACTTGCGGCTGGTGACTTGAAGCCGTGTCAAGTTGACCGTGAGCTGCGTGTGTGTATATCATCTAAAGTGGACAACTATGAGAAGTCACCGAGAAATCTGAGCTCTTTAGGGGCAAAGTGCACTTCCTGAAAAACATCCGAGATGCATTGTAGAAAGCTCAATGGATGAATGTAGCTACAGAGAACCTACTTTTATTCACATTTCATGCATTTATTGTAAAGCTGTACAGTATTAGGGCTGTGGTGTGGTTTTAGTTACAGATGACATAAACCTTAACTGTGTAAGTTTAGTAGGGGCAAAGTGTAATGTTGTGCTTTTTAACAATAATGAATATGGTGGCTGGCCCTTTTTTTTTTTTTTTTTACTCCACATTTTTGGACATTGACAAACTAATTTCTCTGACCCCTCATTTCAGTTATTTAAAAGAAAAAAAGGTTATACACAGGTATGTAATTTACTTGGTTTTATATTTTCACTGCTATTCTTCCATGATGTGATTGGTAAGTAGTAAGACATTGAAAAACATTTTGTTTTAATGAAACGTGATTCAGGCGTATTAATTTCTTTGAGTTTGTATGGTCTGATTGTTGTAAGGAGTTGAAACACTTTGTTGCTTGTAGTAAACTGATTTACTAGGGCACTTTTTAAACGGGTGAATTTATTAATATCATGATCAGGTTCAGTATGAAATCCTGAATTAATTAATTAAATACTTTTCAGTCTGCACGTAATTTATCTGATTAGATAAATAGTTTTCAGTAAGCTATGACACAAACTACCAGCTACTTATTTGCATCTTAAGTAGTGGTGATTATAAATGTTTATAACAAGTGCTCTTCAAGAGCCAACATGTGATTAATTACTGTTTATTACTAAATTTTAAATGCATAAGATGATTCAAACTTGAACTTTACTTCCATAACAGGAATGTTATTTACCTGTATGATTCAAAAGCAGGGACTTCGGTTTGGTTCAATTTACTTAACGTTACACAAACGCGAATAATCAATACATATATATAATATGCATATG
The DNA here is from genome assembly GCA_025773905.1 of Chitala chitala. NCBI lineage: Eukaryota > Metazoa > Chordata > Actinopteri > Osteoglossiformes > Notopteridae > Chitala > Chitala chitala. Next base: position 23,691 of record JABJVR010039198.1, read on the forward strand.
CGTATTTTATAGATGTTACAGTTCCAGCTGTAGTTTTGTGAGGTTGGATAATGAACTAAGTACTATATATACACACAGTATAATATATATATTCACAGTGATATGTTTGTGTGGTTACAGTGGAATGACTTATAGTGTCAGTGTTTGTTTTGTGGTCCTAATCATGCTATCTCCTATTATGGGCTGCAGTGTATTCAGATGTGTACCCTCAAAATACTGCTTCACAGATGGGTATTTCCTTTTTTAGTTCTTTAGGAAATATGCTTCCCACGTTTTTCAACTATACATCTGTTTTGGAGCAACCTTTTCTTTGCGCCAAAATATGTCTGTCCAAAATTGTAAGGAAATGTACTGGAAGTACACTATTGACGGAATTCTTGCAAAGGTTAATTGCAAAGGACACACTTTACCCCCCCCCCCCCCCCATACCACCAAATGCTAATTTTATTTGCAGCAAGTTTCACAAGGTGTCTGAAATCACTTGAACTGTTATGAGGAAAAACATTTTTAGCTGCTGTTCATTTTGTGTGTGAAATATACTTTTTTTTTTTTTGCTACATCTTAAAGATTTATCCATGCACTGATCTATATAGTATATATTTTAATTATTTTTATTTTAAGCTATATTTTGTTTACCTGCACTTTTTTTGTCTTGGTGACCTCTAACATTTCATAACTTTTGTGTGATACCGTCATAATAAACCTCTGACAAGGTACCACTAATCAGGAATTTTTTTGAAAACTTGTGTAATAAATGCTGTTTGGAATTTGACTTTTTTTTTTTTTCTTGCCTTCACACGAATACCTAAGTTTCCAGTGGATCTGATGTCATGGAACAGTGGTTTGGGTTATATGAGGGAGAGAACACTTTCAACTGGCGTTTCTAATGAGAGGGAGAGTGAGAAATCTAACACTGAACAACCTGTGTAATGTTTAAAATGTATATTGTCTAAATTATTACAGAATTGTTGGAAGCTAGATGAAGTTTTAAATTGAAAACCAGCTCCTATTTTCTTCAAGAATAATGCTGGGTACTTCAACATATTGTTATTCATAGAGTAATTATGCTGATTTAAAGTAGTTTCTGAGTGTAAATAACCTGTGTTGTATAAAGTACCTGAAAGCAACACTTAGGTAAAATATCTGAACTTACTTGGGTAAAAGTCAAAGTCACTTATTGTAATAGTACTTAAGTATCAAAAGTAGTTTCTGAATAAATGTACTTAAGTTTTGAAAGTAGAAGTATCTGATTTAAAAAGCAGTCAGAATTTGAAGAATTCCACATTTTTATTTTGCAGTACCTTTTCCAAATTAATTACACGACCTAAAATTAAAACAATAAAAGTGTTTCTTGAGGTTTGACGGGGAGTTTTTGAATGCCAGAATATCAATGCCTTTTTGGCAAGTAAGAAAGACACTTCATTAGATATGACAAATCCTTCATGCCAAAAAAGGAGGACATCTCTTAGAGCTCTGGTCACAGGTGGTCTGAGTTGTTTGAAGGAGGAGGTGTTGTTGGAGAAACTAGCAGACATAGCAGGTGTTGGGGCAGCATCACTGCTGCTAAAGGAGGATGCTGCTGCTTCCATGATACCTTCTTTCTGCTGCTCTAGGCCTGCCAGAGTTTGTTACGCTGAACTAACAGGTCTTTGGGGCCCGATCAGTCATTGCGCTTGGCTGTTAACTGAGGTTGATGGTTTGAGACCACCCAGCTATGAGCCTTGGCCTCTGCCCTGTGCAGGAACCTTGCAGTTGTTGCATTTTGCTTTTTTTTTTTTTTTTTTAAGGTAGCTAGCTGTCTGGTGGCTCAATGGGTAGAACATCAGGCTAGAATGCAGAAGTCTTCTGGTTTGAATTCCAGCCCAGTAATATATTTGAAATGTTGTATGTCACTTTCGATAAGACTGTCTGCTAAATGAATAAATGTAAAAGAGTTTTTTTCTACTAAATAACGAAAATGCCAAGTGGGAAATGTACTGGAGTAAAAGTATGCATTTATTGTAAGAAACGTAGTGGAGTAAAAGTCGACAGAAATTTAAAAACTCAAGTAAAGTACAGATACTCCCCCAAAATACCTAAGTACTGAAACGGAGTACTATTACTTCGTTACATTACACCACTGTAAATATCGTCATTTGAGTCTCCTACACATCGGTTTGCAGGAGTTACAGATAAATCGTGATTTATGTCATGAGACTTGATACTCGATGTATTGAGTGGCTAATATTATTACTTATCAGTAAGTAAATGAGTCATTTATGTTTACTCATACTTTTTTCCGATTATTATTATTTTATTTCAATAAAACTGGATTTTACAAATGTGATTCAGGGTTCATATTTTTTCTTCTCCTTCCTCGACGATGGATTGGGTCTGTTTGATACCTACCGCTTACCGTACTTCACCTCTGCTTAGGGGTGTGACTTCGGCTGCTTGTTTTTAACATGCGCTACAGTTAGTCCCAGGTAAGATCGTTGTTTTTTTCAATTTTCCTTCCGGTTCCAAATTATGGAAGTAAGAAAGCAATCTTCTCTGATACCTTAGTATTTGGCCCTCATTCCCATAGTGGTGGGAATGCAGCTTCGCGATGGGAAACATTTTTGGCAGAAAGAGACGCACTCGTGTGACGGAGCAGGACCGAGCGATTTTGGTGGGTTTCCTCCCGGCTGACAGAAATATGATTTTACAGATGTAGTGAACCAAAATAAGGATTTTCGTGAATGAAATATAAAACCCATTAGCAGTTAGTACGGTTAAAAATAAAGGATTTTATTTAAGGATAACATTTTATAGCAAATGCGACTGTATGTTGTCATGCATTAGGATGTGATGAAAGCGGGCTAACGGCTAAATTACACACCTACATTACCCTGATAGCTGTTCAGGTATCCAGTTTGTTTCTAATATGCTGAGTTATGTGCTAACATTTATGTTTGACTCGCAATGGGAAATGCAACATTAAAAAAACCTGTTTAACTGTTGTTATAGGCAATATAAAAACCAGTTATTAAAATCCATGCACGTGTTATTGTGATGTTACGATAAGAGTTCCCCCAGGTGTTCAGCCTGCGTAATGAAACCGTGTGTAGGTAGGGTTGATAACCACAGAGAAAGGGCGAACAGTTGGTCGAAACCAGGGCATACAATCGAAGTTTAACAGCATCTGTGCAGAGACCAGCCTGGCTTGACTTGCAGTTTCCCCTCCAATTCAGCAACTGAAACAGCAGCGAGATAAACTGAAGCAGTACCAGAAGAGGATCACACAGCAGCTCGAGAAGGAGAGGCTTCTGGCCAAGCAGCTACTGAAAGATGGCAAGAAAGAGTGAGAGGGTTTTAAAGTTTGTCGTAAATAACCTTTTGCAGCCAGTCCTGATATTGATCTTGTAATGCACTAATATTATTTTGTGGATTTTTCTCACTTTTATTACGCATGGAAATAATTTATCCCTGATTTTCACATATTTATTTTCAGGAATCAGTTGGGACCATTTTGCATTAATGTGTGAATGAAAGAGTAAACATTAAAATGGGCATGAAAAGGAACTAGCTTGACATGGGGCTTTGTATTGGCTCTAGGTGTAAATAAATCTTAACTTTGCACATGGCCTACAGGCACGCACAGCATGATTTTTAACACAAAATTAAGTCCATCAAGGAGGAGCCAGAACTCAGCAACTGTAAAATTTTTGGCAGAGTTCAGCAGCTCTGGTTGTCAGTGTTTGACCTTCAGTGCCATGGGTTCAGATTATTGTCTATTATTGTCGGTGGACTGCTGTTTTGAAATGCCTCATGTGTGTGTGTGTGTGTGTGTGTGTGTGTGTGTGTGTGTATTTTGCATTGAAGTATATTTTGCTGTATTCTTCTTTTGATGTTCTGCAGAAAGGCATTACTTCTGCTCAAGAAAAAACGGTATCAGGATCAGCTGCTGGAGAAGACAGAGAACCAGATAGGCAATCTGGAACGCATGGTGAGTCAGGAGGGAAGTCACTACTTTCATATCTTATGCTACCTCTTATGTTGTTGAATTCCAGTTAATACAGCCCTATGAAATCGGTGTTCCCGAAATTGTGGAGGACTTAACGGAATCCATTAATAAAAATAGAGTAACAATAAAGTTACTCTAATAAATAAAGTTAATAAAGTACAGAATCAAGTAGAAATGTGTTACTGGCATAAAAGTCACAATTTTACACCAGCATCTTATGGTTTTGTCCTTAAGTCATGTGCCTGCTATGCATGTGAGTAAATAACAAAAATGTGCAACAATCACTTGCCGCTCATTTTTGTTTATAAGAAGTGAGCAGACATGTAAATGGGAGGCAAAAATCATACCAGTAAACAAACCATCAGAACAACATAGAAACTTGTCATTGTCAGCCAAATTTAGGAGTGAACAATTCTCTAACAACTGATCGTCTGATTCATAATAATTATTTTGCATGGTCTTGTCAACATACAATTGACTGGACACACAAAGATACATGCACGGAACACATCAAATCTAAAACGCATCTGAAAGAAAGGTGGATAATGCAGGTCCTGCAGTTCTAGGCAGGAGTTTGTAGAGGATTTTCTTGCTATTTGTGTTACTGTGAATGTAATAATCATAAATGTTTGTCTATGAAAATTCTCAGTTGTCCAGGTTAGGTTATCTGGAAGTTTAGACATATCAACTGGAATTCTTTCTCGTTTATGTAGAAACGTTTCACCTTTTACCAAATGGCTTCTTCAGTCTGATTCTATCACATATACACATATATTCCATCGCCTATTACAGTTGACCCAAATGCTTTCATTTGTAGGTTCAAGATATTGAGTTTGCTCAGATTGAGATGAAGGTCATCGAGGGGTTGAAAATCGGCAATGACTGCCTGAAGAAGATGCACGAGGTATCAACAATCTGCTGCTGTTAAGGGTTGTCCACACTACACAATTCTCAAAGGGTTTAGATCATTGTCTAGTTGACACTAAATGACTTGCAACTGAACAACAGCATATGGCAAAATCGTACGGGTGTACACACTGCAAGACTGATTGGCGATGCAGTTCACACTACACTGTCTCTCTCCAAGAGGCATCACAAACAATTTTCAAAATTGCAAAACACATGAGATTTGACATTGTGTGCAGACTTTTAAAAATTCAAATTTTCTGCACAGAAATTTATTAAAATGATTTTATTTGACATTGGTCAAAGGCAAGGACAAGTATTGCAAAACTACACTCCAGTTCCCATTGAAAAATATGGGCATGTGAATCACTTTAATACACGATTTAACACTGAGTAGCCTTGTCTTTTTGTAGTCCCAGTGTGAGGATTGAGGAACACGAAGCTCAAAAATTTAGAATTTTTAATCAGAATGCTGCCATCCTCTGGCCAGCCAACATTTTGCACTGGAAAAGATTGATTTTTAGGAGGCAAGAAAATATAAAAACAAATGTTTTCTTCTTTATGAAATGATTTCCTTTTTATTAGTTTTGTGTCAAACTATACTTTTAAATATTTTTGCAAGCTGTCATTTATATTTTCACTTCACCCCCAGCAATTTGCACCTATAGAATATATGAATATATATATTAATTTATTTATTTATTTATATATAGAATGTTATAATTTAGTGATTATTTCTGTCCTGCCTGGCTTCCTGTACTTTTCTGTCATTGGCTGCTGCTCACAGTCAGTCTCGCGTAACCATGCACCGAGTGTCAGTGACTGTTCAGCTAAGCCCAATAAATTTGCATCATAGACCAATCTTCATCTTTTCTGCTCTTGATAGCAACATCCAGGCAAAGTGCAGAGCAGTGCTGCAGAGGATCTCAGTTACCTCACAGCCATGCTGATATGAAGGGGGAAAATGTTACCAGCTTCATGTTTCTTTTCTGCACTATACTTCTTTTACATAACAAATAGAAATCGCCAGCAGTTGTGCAGTTTTTGTTTTGAGGTAGTGTTGAGATGTTAGATAACTGAGAAGGAAGGAAAAGGAAACTGATAGGCTACCTGTCAACCAAAAATGTTTTCCATTTTCACATTCTTGTTGTTTTTATAAATTACAGCACAGTTGAATTAATTGTATTAATATCAATGTCTGTCGAGATACAGTGGGCAATGTGCATTGATTTAAATTCACTGGAGAATACAGCATGGTAAAGTGGTGAGTAAGATGTTTTTGTGAGATGAGGAGTCTCCAAATTGTAGATCCAGAAGCTAAATAACTGGTCCTCCTGAAGCAGCCATTTTAAGCCTCTTTGTTTTATACAGAGTGCTGGTTTTGCATGTGTGCTCCATACACTGAGTTTACAATCAATGAGATTAAAGGATTATGCTGTAAATCTCCAGGGATACTTGGGTATGACCTAAAAAGACTTCTGGATAGGGGTGGGGCTTTTCCATCCTCTGGTACCCTCCAAGGGAAGTTCTTTATTGGCTCTAAATAAGGTGCAATATTAAAACTTGGGTATTTTATGGTGATTGGCTGCTAATTATTGGGACATACCCTCTTTCATTTCCTCTTACACAGGTGATGTCAATTGAAGAGGTGGAGCGAATCTTGGATGAGACCCAGGATGCCATTGAATACCAGAGGGTAAAATCTGTGTGCATTACTGTATAGAATTATAATACATAATTTATTTTTAACATTTTCAGTGTTAGCAGATTTAGCAGTGCTAAATCAAGGTTTATCATCTGAGTAAAGATAGGTGTACTTGTGTTGAATTGTTAATCATTTCCTGGTCCAGCAAATTGATGACCTACTGGCAGGCTCCTTGACCCAGGAGGATGAGGATGCAGTTTTGGCAGAGCTAGAGGCCATCACTCAGGTAGGCTTCTCTCATTATTCATTTGTCATCATGCAGTTCTGCAGTACCTGTGGTGTCTGCCCCCAGCCTACATCAGTTTGAATCACATCAATCTGCAGCCAGCATGTATCTTTGGGTGTCAGTTGATGTGTCTATAGCCAAACCATAGCACGTCAAATGAGATGAGGTGACCTTGTAGTATGTTATGACCATGGCCTCTGAACATAATTAATCAGCAACTTTTTTAAATTGATAATGCAGTTATTCTGTGTTAACCATATTTTGAAGGAGTGCTGCAACAGAAATGGTTTTCTATTGATGCATGAAACAAACTTTCGTTCAGGTTTCTTTGACCGCTGCAGACTGTGCTGTGTGAATATTGAGCAGGTCACGTTACCTTTAATCTGTCTCTGTTGACACAGGGAGATGATGTGTCACTTCCCAAGGTTCCTACAGATCGACTGCCTGAGGTTCCAGCAGAAGAATCAGGTACACCTGACTCCCCTCTCCCTACCTTCCCCTCAGTGATACCTGTGTCTTCATACTATATGTGTTTTCAATCAGTTTTTCTCCTGTGTTTCAGAAACTCACCTCCACCCACACACTATCCTATGTTTTTGCTTGCATATTCCAAGTGCTTGAAAAATTCAGCTGTTTCCCCTATAGTTTCAGCAAATAAATCCTAAAACCTTCCAAAGAAGGGGTAAGGATATAAAATTCAAGCTGTAGATAAATTGCTCTACCACCAAAATCTTATACCAGCAATCAATTAAAAAAAATTAAAACCTGTAGTTAACCATTTGTCCATAGCCATCATATGTAAAATACAACTTTAGTAAAACCTTTGTGGCTGGTTTTAATAGCCAGCTGCTTTTGTTAATAAACAGTTTTTTGCTTTGGAAATTAGCTGATTTGAGACCATTTATGCAAGGGAAAAAGTTCAGAGTCAAATACTGTGTTAGCAGCGAGTGAAGTGTGGTTTATGAACCTGTCATAGTTTGACCTGTCAGATCTGCAGAACTGTGAATGGGAAGGAAGAGGCAGCAGTGACTACACAAGATGAAAATGGTCTCATTAGTGAGAAAGTTGGATTACATGCCAGGTTTTTGCCAGGAAGGAGTTGACCAAATTGGTGTATTGAATCAGAAGGTGTAAATGACATCCTGTTTGTAAAGTACAGTGCTGTTCCTGTTGACTGCGATATTTATGTCCACAGTTATTGCCCTTCTGTTGTGTGAGCATTGCAGTTTTTCCTCCCTCCCCCTTTTCCAGACAAGGTTAGGATGAAGAACAAGCCAGAAGCTGAAATGCTGGCTGTCTAGTGGGCTGCGCTGGCTCAGTCCTCCCCCATGTGATGTCAGCCCACTTGTGACAACGTTTACCTGCCGCTCCCTTGTGTATGCAGTAGTCCACTTCCATAACTGCAAGAAGGCAACCCGGGATGATCGAGCTCCAGGTTTTGGATTACCACCTTCTGAATTTTGTCTTCTCCTATACTGACTGTGATGATCAAGGAGACAGAGAGAACCATTTTTTTTAAGATGCCTGGTGTCAGATCCCCCTCAAACCTATGAAGATGGGTTTTTCCTGCTTTTAGTCTTCTCTTCTTCCGCTCCCTCGGTAATGATTGTTTTCCTGCCCAGTTAAGTAACACAAATATTCACCCTCTCCCAGACTTCTTTCTCTCTGGGGGGGGGGGGCCCCCCCCCCGCCCCGCCCCCCCCACCCCAACACACCACACCGAACCCCCCAAGAAACCAACAAAAAAAAAAAAAAACAAAACAAAAAACAAAAA